>PVJN01014389.1:0-46719 GCA_004026805.1 Lasiurus borealis | reverse complement strand
TACAAATAGATGAGTAAGTTGTTAGAATCCATCTGCTCAGCTCCGAGCATTTGAAAAGCTGGCTGGGACCAGGGCTGTGTGCTTCAAAACACAAGTACATCTGATCTGCGCTTCATCAAAAGTCACGGTTGCTAGAAACCTGCTCCCAGACATATTGCACTTGTGCCCCATGAGGGTGGGACCTGTCACTCCTTCCTAACTGCCTCTTGATCCTCAGCTCTGGTCCCACTCATTGCCAGAAACTTCCCCTGGCGTGTGGAGTGACCTCAAACCCAGACAAATGACCAGACCGTCTGACTCTCTCCTTGCCCAGCTCTGGAACCAGATTTAGTTCTGAAGGGTGGAGAGTCCATCTGATGATGTTTTTCTCCATCTTCCTTGACCTCAGACTGCGGAGGCCCTGATACAGGAAAATACAATCTCAACTGGACATTTCCACCTCATATCTCCAACCAAGTCCCCTCTCCACAGGCTTTGTGCCTGCTCCATACATTGCTCAGAATCCCTCAGGTGCTCCTGAGAAGAATGCTTTAAGAGGGTGATGGAAAGGTCCCCTTTGCACAAAAATGATTCCCTCAGAAGGCTGTCACTGGACCAAAAAATTTACCATTCTACTTTTTTTTCTCTGGATTAAAACACAGAAAGCAATTGTCTAGGGAACATATGAAGTTGTTATCTTATATAATAAAAGGCTAATATGCAAATTTTCCCCTCAGAAGTTCAACCGGGAGACAGGGAGTTCCATCGCTTGCTATGGTGTGCACTGACCACGAGGGGGTGGTATGGAACATGGCTGGCGATGGTGGGGTGCTGAAGGAGCAAGGGAAGGTAGAGACAGGGAGGCTGGGAGGCAGGGAACCTGATCGGAGGCCAGACCTAGGGACCCTAGCCATGCACAAATTTCATGCACCAGGCCTCTAGTCATCTATAAGCATACTTCCTGGAAGTATGTAGGACATTGCTAACTATGCAATTTAGACATCACCACACACACTCTAAGTGAATTTATCAGATTTGCTCTGGCCACCAGCAGGGCTAGTGAAAAGGGATCATGGCCAAACAATATTAGTGTAGAGATTTTACAAAGAAAGATGCCTGGAGTACAAGGTGTAGAGCAATTAAAATGTTTTCCCTTAGTTGAGGGATTAATGGAGAGGAGGACAGGCATTTTACTCTATGTTCCCAAAAGAACATATAATACATATCCCTAAGGAGAAGACATACAGATTTTTAAAAAAGATGATGAAAACAATGACTGTAGTTATCATTCCATGAGACTACATAATGTCAGACTATGTATACACAGTGACATACATTATTTTATTTCCATGATCCATATACTAAGTAGGTATTGTCATTTTCATCTTACAGATGAGAATATTGAGGTTCATAGATAATTTATCACTTAATTTACTCACACACGACTACTGTCAAGTTGTGGGTTCAAGACTAGATTCCCCTCCAAAGGTCATAATCCACTTGACCAGACTATCTTTCTAATAATACATTCATTGTATTACAGTTAGGGAGTCCAGATGTTATTTCTCAGGAAAAAAGAAAAGAGAAAGAGGGAAAAAAAACCCACCAGATTTCAGATTAGAGACTTGGCATAAAAGCACCAGAAATGTCATTGAATTAAATTGACAATCACTCCTTGCTTTCACCATTTACCTAAGTCTGTGGTTCCCAAAGTGTGTGTTTGTGTGTGTGTGTGTGTGTGTGTGTGTGTGTTGCTCAGAGGTATTGCAAGGGATCTGTGTATCCCTCTATACATCTAACCTTGACTGCAGACAAAATACATCATGTACATATCAAGATATTTCTGTGATTGATAATATACCAGCTAATTTAGAAGTGTTATTGAATTCATATTCATTGTGAATTCATATTAATCATTGTATATTCTCCAACCTAAAAATAATAAAATCTTAATTAGAATCATATGGGATGAGTGCTTTTGGTTTTTGTTGTGTTTTTTTTTTAAAGGGATTTTTTTCAACCCCACAACCCACAAATTCCATTCCTAGATATATACTCAACAGAAATGCATCAACGTGTTCATCAATAGCCATTGTACGGGAATAGTCATAGAACACATTCATAACTTCCCAGAAGTGGAAGCAACTCAAATGCCAACAAGAGCGCAATGGGTAAAAGCATTGGGTATGGCCAGTACAAATACCATGGCCACACAGTGGAATACAATGTAGCAATCAAGTGAATAGGTGACAACTACACAGAACAACAGGGTGAATCTCACAATGTGATACAGAGCATGGGAGCCAGAAACAAAAAATACCCTCTGTGTGATTCCTCTTACATAACAATCAAGAACAAGCATAATTAATCTATGCTGTTGGGAGTCAGGAGGAACGTTACACTGAGAGTTAGGCAGTGAGTGGAGGTTGAGTGAGGGGGCTTCTGGGGAGACATGTCATGTTCAGTTTCTTGTTCATCTGGATGTTGGTTTCATGAGTGCATTCAGTTTGTGAAAATTCCTTGAGCTGTTCATGTGATTTCTACATGTTTTTATATTTATGTTATATTTTAACAATAAAAATTTTAAAAACAGGGGGTAATGACCCCCAGCTCTGTACACAGGTTCATCCCAGCCAAGTCAGATGCTTAGAACTTTGCCTCCCCAATTTTACTCAAACCTTCTCCCCACATTCAAATGGCCCGCACCTCCATCTCTGCCTACAAACACACCCTTTCCATTCTTTGATACCTAGCTCAATAGCATCACCTCCGAAGAACCCTCTTCTTCTCTCTAGTCAGAAGTGAATTTTCTGAGTCCCAGAGAGTTTCGTGAATTTCTCTGATCACAACCCCAAGATCCTCAGAGCCTTGCATAGTAGTGCTTGCCAAATGATAGGTCATCAATGAAGGTTTTTGGGTGTTAAAATTTCCACATCTAACCTTATTGTGCAGTGATTTATGTTTGTCATACTCCCTACCCTCAAGAAGCTCACAGTGTTGGGAGAAATAATGTCTATTCATTTTTGTATATGTTTACTCATCTTTGTATATGTTTACCATCTTTGTATGTGTTTACTCATCTTTGTATATGTTTACTCATCTTTGTATGTGTTTACTCATTCTTGGTATTGCCTACCACACCTAGTCCACTGCCAGGCACACAGCAAGTGCTCAGAGAATGTTTCTGAGTAAAGATCCCTGTTACCTGTAAAAAGAATTTGCTGTGAAAGAGATACCTGGATGATCCCACAATTACAGGTCTATCTCTAGAAAAGAAGAGAAAGACTTTAATATGAACACTGCCCTTCCCCCAGGTGGCTGATATTTTACTGGGTTGATGCTAGTCCAACTACTCCCTTAGGGGTCCAAATATCTATAGAGGCAAAAATGTGAGTTTTACACTAAAGAAAACTGCAGACAGCTGAGATGTTTGGATCACAGTGATGGAGAGCTCAGCCCAATTCCAAGCCCCTTGGATCAACCTTGGCATATGCTTCCACATCAGAAGAAAAGAAATCCAACAATCAAATCAACCAGGCTGCACGCAATGAAAAGTGACAGAGGTGGCATCAACAGATCAGCCTTCAAGTCTGCTTCAGCCCGTCTCCCAGGAAGAACAACGGCATTTCCGAAGTCTCCACTGCGTTCTCAACCTGTAATTCTTCCTCCTTCCTTTTCTTTTCCTTCTCTTTCCTCGACAATCTGCATACTGCCTGAAACAAATTCACTGTAAGATGATTTTTTAAAATCATTAGGGCAAAATGAGTGGTGCTGAAGTGCTAAGATTCCTGAATTAATAATATTGCTGCCATCCATGATTTTAACTTTCTCTCTTCTGTAGGCAGAAGCCAAAACATTAGGAGATATTTTCCAGCATTACAGTCAAGCTGTGCATTTTTAGATTTGTGGGCAGGCTGAGTGATCTTCAGCCAGGATCTCAGCCCTCAGCCCTACATTCCAATGTCATTCTCTGACCACAGCATCATTTCTGGCCTCCCCCAGGTCATCACTTTGGGGAAAATAAAGCACATTTTCAGAATTTAATTTAAGAATAACCCAGGCAACCTAAGGCCAACTGACAAGGCCATTGGTGAAGTCAGCAGAAGGGAGAGCTGATATTGGTCAACACCTCCATCATTAAGACGTTTTATACCCGCGTGAAGAATTTCATTGAAAGTTGGGAGCCTGGCCAGGAGGTCATGGTCCCAGTTGGGGTACATGCCCCCGTTGCAGGCTTGATCCCCAGTGTAGGGCTTGCAGGAGATAGCCAATCCATGATCTCTCTCTCTCTCTCTCATCATTGATGTTTCTATCTCTCTCTCCTCCCTTTCTCTGTCTCTAAAAATCAATAAAAACATATTTATATAAAAAAAAAAAAGTTGGGAGTTTATAGGCCCAAACAGCCTGAAGATCTACATCTTTTCCTTTTGATTACAATCACAAGAAAACAGATCATTTAATTAAATCACGTGTGCCAGGGTTAAGCTACTAAACATGCAGGTATCAACTTGAATTTCATTTCTCACAGAAGCCTGGCCCAAGCCTCGCTCAGGTTAGCATCTCCCTTCAAAGGATTTGCCCTGATTGCTATTTACTAGTCACTTGTGTAATCATACATGGAATGTCTGTCTCCCCACAGAACTATACGTTCCAGGAGGGCTGATCGAAGCAGTCTTGATCCTGGCTGCAGCCCAGTATCACAGACTTGGTCCATAGCACTTGACAAATACTTGTAGTTAGCACCACTAGCTGACTCCACAGATTGCTACAACCTGGCAATCCAGCAATCCTCACCCTCCGTGGTTAGAAACCAGGAAAGAAAGAAAATTGTTTTTCATGAGCCCATATCAATGGTGACTCCATGATCGAATTTTCATTCTCAGGGGCTCAAATTACCTCTTGTTCTGTTCTAATTTATGGCATCACCATCCTCCAGGTGAACCATTTCCAAACCTAAAACACATCTTTGGCTCTGTCTGCTTTGTCAATCCCGCTACTTCCGACTAATTGATTCTACCTCTAAAACCTTCCTTCCACCTGCCTGCTCCTCTCCTTCCCCTCAGTTCACCCAAGTCCAGAATCTTGCTTCTACTCTCCTGGACCTCTCACTGGCCTCTGACCTTTGCTCTTTCTTTTGACCAAATGTCTTTGTTTCTAGTTAGCAGGCAATTTCTGATACTTTCAGATCATGCCCTAATAGAAAAAAGTGCTAATAAATTACTCATACCCTGGTGAATAAAATGTCAATCCATTCCTTGACATACTTTTTGGTCCCCAAGCTGTCTCACACCATCCTCCAATGTCCAGGTGAAATGCCACTTTCCTAAATTCACATCCTCCTGGGAAAACAACCAAATACTTCACCACATTTGTTTAGAACTTAGTAAATGTTTAATTTTATTCATTACCAAGCATCTGCTAAATTGTCCCTGTTAGCCTACATTTGATCTTAGCCAAAAGGCCGAGAAGCAATGATATGTTCATATTATTCTAGAGATATCTTCCAGCCATAATCGAGATCATACTAGTTTTTGTTTATCCCAAAATGCCTAATACTATGTCTGGCACATAGGAGCTTTTTAAAAGCATTTCTTGCACTTAATCAAATTCATTCCTTCATTCATTCTTTCAAACATTCAGTCTCTGTTTACCAAGCTCAACCTCACCCCAGAGATAATGAGATAGAATAATGGTGTGACCTTCAGCACATAGTATATGATCAATAAATGTTAACCTCATCTTATCATTCTGATTGTCTTCCAAGGCAGGCTGTTCTATTGTTGTGCAGATACGATGACTAAAACATTCTTCCCAACTCTGAGTTCAAATAAGTTCCCTATAACTCCTATTCATTGATCATAGTTTCTTTGCCTGAGGGCACTGAGAATGAAGTGACTCCAAAGCAGAGGCTCAGACACACTTGAAAAAAAAAACCTGATTCTCAGCCCCAGTCCTGGAATCAAGAAAGGAAAGCTGGGGTCAATTGGGGAGAGAGAGCTGGATTTCATTAGTTCCATGGGTTTCTGAAAAGGGCTAAGGTTCTGTAAGTTGGTGTTTATTTTCTACCTTAGGAGCTGCACTCTGGGAGTCCAATATACTGCTTAAATTTCACTTACTTCCTGGAGCTGTAGGGTTTGGGTCAGCAAGGAAAATTCTGCAAAATGACTTCACCATTGGCAGTCACTTGCCCTTGGCCAAATTGACTTGCAATTACTCTAAGAGTGTCAGAAGTTTCCAAATTAGCTTAGGCCCCGTGTGATGCTGAGTAGGCTCCTTAGGGTGGGTCATGTCCATTCCTTGAGTCTAGCGCAAGATGGATCCAGCTGCCCTGAAGTGTGTGCCCTGCGACCTCATCTCCCCCAGCACCTGGTTCCACTCCTCCTACACCCCGTCACACTGAAGGACTTGTTTTCGTTTCTCCGGGCGCACACAACCTCTTCGATGATACTCTTCTACCTGAGATCATTATTTTTTAAAAAATGGCCTCTACTGACAGGAGGTTGCTGTTTTTAAGAGAGCAGGTTTCTCGCCTTCTTCAGCTTGCTCTACGGCAGAGTGTATGCTCTAAGGTTGCACAAACCAAGGCGTCCGCATCCACACCCAGTGACACTGTAGGCTAATCTTCAGTTTCCGAAACCATGTCCTGGAATGCCAAGAAGAGTCTGTACCTCTCTGGTGGTTGCAATGACTTATGTTCAACTCCTAAATTCAGAACAATCAGAATTTTCTTCAGCTAAAGAGAAACAAAATATGTAGCATTTTTGCTAAATTCATTGGGTATCTGCTAGGTATACCAGTTAATAATGCGGATTTTGTACTCAAAGAAAACACGGTAATTTCAAAAGAAACATCAAAGTGCCTTATTCAAAGTAATGTTCATCAGTAGCTACACATTTCCCCATCTTTCAGTTAATTTGTGGACACTGTCCTAGTAGAACTTTTCTTGTTTTGAGGCAAACCATACAGAGACCCAATTTTCCACTTCTTCATATATTTTGAAGTGTTATTCAGAAAGTGCATGTGCCATCCATCGGAACAAGTGGTAATCTGAAGGATCGAGGTCTGGTAAATACAGCGGGTGGATTAATACTTCTCAGGCAAGATCTTTTAATGTGTCTTTAACTGGTTTTGAAGTGTGTGATGGTGCATCATCATGAAGCAAAATTACTTTGCTACGTCTTCTGGAACATTCTGGTCATTTCACGATCCAAGAGTAGTTCAAATTGATTATTTGTCGTCAGTAGTGATCAATATTAATGGTTTCACCTGGTTTTAGAAGCTCATAATACACCACACCTTCCTGATCCCACCAAACGCAGAGCATTGCTTTCTTTCCAAAGCGATTTGGCCTTGCAGTCGCTGTTGATGGTTGACCTGGATCAACCCATAATTTTGTGCATTGGGGATTTTCAGAATAAATTCATTTTTCATTGCCAGTCACAATTCAATGCAAAAAAAAAGACTTTCGTGTCATTGAAGCAACATTTTACTGATGACTTTTTCAGTTTTCCATTTGTCTTTCATTCAGTTGATGTGGCATCCATTTTCCTTCCCTTAAAATCTTTCCCATTGCTTGTAAATGATTGGAAATTGTTTGCTGAACAATGTTTAATCTTTCTGCAAGCTGCTTTTGAGTTTGACACGCATCTTCATCCAATAACGCTTGTAACTGTTGGTCTTCAAACTTTTTCAGTTGACCTGTACATTCTTTGTCTTTCACATTGAAATCATCACTTCTAAAGCATTTAAACTGGCATTCACAAGTATCTTCAGATGGAGCATGTTCACCATAAGCATCCCAAAATATAGGATAACTTTCAGCAACACTTTTCTTCAAAATAAAGTAATGAATTATAACTTCCCAAAAATGCTCTTTTTTTTGGCACAAAATTTGACATTTTGAAGTGTGAAAATACCTGTGTTGTTAACATCTTAAGCAAATTTGACATATGAAGGGTTTTTTTTTTTAATTATATTTTATTTATTCTTTACAGAGAGGAAGGGAGAGAGATAGAGAGCCAGAAATATCGATGAGAGAGAAACATTGATCAGCTGCCTCTTGCACATCCCCTACTGGGGATGTGCCTGCAACCAAGGTACGGGCCCTTGATCAGAATCAAACCCAGGACCCTTCAGTCCACAGGCTGACGCATTATCCACTGAGCCAAACCAGTTTCAGCAGACATATGAAGTTTTGAAGCATGTTGTCAATACAAAAAAATAGCTTACATATCAAATGGCATATATATCAACATATGTGTTATTCCATCTACTGAAAAAAATCCACTTCATTAAATGGTACACCTTGCTGAAACCGGTTTGGCTCAGTGGATAGAGCATCAGCCTGTGGACTGAAAGGTCCCAGGTTCGATTCCGGTTAAGGGCACGTACCTTGGTTACAGGTATTCCTCAGTAGGGGTGTGCAGGAGGCAGCTGATTGATGTTTCTCTCTCATTGATGTTTCTAACTCTCTATCTCTCTTCCTTTGTGTAAAAAATCAATAAAATATACTTAAAAATAAATACATAAATAAATAAATGGTACACCTGCACTCTGTCCCACTGCATGACAGCAATGGCTTCCTGGTGGACCCTCTGCCTCTCCTTTTGCCTTCTATGACCTATTCTCTACCAGACCCCAAAGGGATTTTTTAAAATATGCCATATGTTACAGCCTTGCTTTAAAATGCTCCAGATCTTCGATGTACTCAAATTGAAATCATAGACTTTATAACCCTAGATACTCTGGCTTCTGATCTCTCTCCACACCCTGGCAAAATCCTCCCCTTCGTGTAAAACACACATGCAAATAGAACTCCTTACAAATGTGTCAAGTCTGCCTGGCTAAGGCTCCT
Organism: Lasiurus borealis; assembly: GCA_004026805.1. Lineage (NCBI taxonomy): Eukaryota > Metazoa > Chordata > Mammalia > Chiroptera > Vespertilionidae > Lasiurus > Lasiurus borealis. The sequence goes on along the minus strand of PVJN01014389.1, from coordinate 37,886 downwards.
AGATTTTGCATCCACTCATCCCTGCACCTGGATCATTTTCCCCCAAGTTCTAAATATATGGCTCAGCCTCATATTTTTGCTTCCATCCTACATTTAGCTTTCTCTGACACCCTTAGAGCCCCCTTCCTCAACCTGAAAATCCACTCTTAAATAACTCAGTTTTCTTTCTTTATGCCAGCTTTCTTGGGCATTCCATGACTTATGTAGCTGATAGCCCCAACTCCAAATAAATGAAAAGAGAGTCTACAAATATAGACTTGCTGCATTGCTCAGTATGGAGAAAGAAAATAATAATCTTGAAGTCATTAAATTCTATAATCATCACGTGAATTATATATATATATTGACTCCATAACAGCCCTGGAGCCACTGCCAAGAAAAATACTAAGAAGATAAAATATTCCTTTTTTTTTTCAATTGAATTTATTTTTTAAATTTGATTTTAGAGAAGAAGGAAGGAGAGAGAGAGAGAGAGAGAGAGAGAGAGAGAGAGAGAGAGAGAATATCAATGTCAATGTCAAAGAGCTACATCTATCGGCTGCCCCTTGTATGCACCCCGACTAGGGATTGAACCCACAACCTAGGTATGTGCCCTAGTCGGAAATTAAACCCACAACCTTCTGGTGCATGGATGATGACCCAGCCAACTGAGCCACACTGGCCAAAGCAATATTACCTTCTCTTTAACAATGTCCTGTTCACTTTATAAGAAGGAAATCCTTTGTAATTTCCAGAAGGTTTTTGCAAACTCTTTCCTTCCTAAAAAATGAGCAAGACACTGCTAAAGAGCCAGCTCCAGGAAAACCAAAAATCCTTGTAAGTTCATATCAAGAACTATTTTAGTGTTTTGTACATTTGTTGTCTGTAGACTTGGGCTTTAATTGATTGAAGATTTAAAAAAGGGGTGAATGAGGATAAAAAACTTAAGTCACTGTATTGTGAAATTTAACAAATATCAAGGGATTGAATTAATCTAATATTCATAAATCTTGCTTACATTTCTTAGAGAAAACAAGATTCTACCATGAAAAAACTTCTCACTGACACTGGAAGAGCCAAGTTTGATGTGATTGCACGAATAAGTTGCTTCTTTAATGCCCCAAATTCCTTCTAGAACTGAATTATCAGTCTACTTCATACTCCATAGATACTACAGAAGCAAAAAAATTAATCAGAAGAGGAATTTCTGCCCTGGCTGGTGTTTCTAAATGGTTAGAGCATTGACCTGCACACCAGAAGGTCGAAGGTTCAATTTCCAGCAATGATGTAGTACCGTGCAGAAGGCAACTAATCAATGTGTCTCTCTCACAACATGTTTTTCTCTCTCTTTATCTCTCTTTACCTCTTTCCCTCTCTCTTTCTTTCTTTGTTTCCCTCCCTCCCTTGAGCTCTCTCTAAAAATTAATATATAGAAAAAATATCTTTGGGTGAGGATTAACACACACACACACAAAAAAAAAAAAAACACAAAATAAAAGAAGAGGAATTTCTCCTTGATCACTGTCCATTTTCATGATCCTCAGAAGATAGACATTGATACAGGAACTTCTCTCAATGACGAATGAATAAGCCTATGGCTTGTTAAGTTAGCAAGAGGCATGCCCAAGTTTCAAGTCCTAGAAACTAACTAACTAAATAAAAGTGAAAATAAACTAATAAAAATAGTAGCAATATTAGTCAATCCTAACATTTAGTGAGCACTAATTCTGGGTCCAAGTGGTTCTAAGCCTTTTACATGTTATCTCATTTAAATAGTGTATCAGTTGTATGAAGATGTTGATATGATATGATACTTACCGCCCCTCTCTGTGTCAGAGAGTCATGGGAGTTAATACACCGTAAACCACGGTTAGCAGCACCCAAGTCCTCAGCGTTCCAAAGGGAATAGGCTTGCAGGCGTGGCTATGCAAGGCCTCTGTCACCTTGCTGAAACCACGAGAGGCTGAGAAGTGTGGCTGGCCCACCCCACCCTGTGTGATTCAATCTCAGAAGAAATTCTGGGGATTCTTACAACATCTCCCCTCTCTTACACTGTTTTTAACCCTTGTCTGGGCTGATTCAGTAGATTCCCTACTTCCGTTTCTTCTCTTTTATTATGCAGCCAATCATTACTGTAAATTTCCGTTCCAATCCCATTGGCCCCCATTACCCATTACCACGTGGCTTCAAACCCCAGGTTTGCCACTTCCTATGTGGGGAAACCGGAATATGTCACTTAACCTCATGTTAGGTTATGTGCCTTCATTGTCAATGGAGCTACAATAACTTTCTCACAATGTTTTTTGAGGATCTGGTTCATAGTGACTGTTTAAAAACTGGTTGCTATGTGGCAAAATAGAACACTTCGCATTTAAGACTTTCTGTGTGCATGACTCATCCTCTTTCCTTTAGACCAGCATGTCCCCATGGTGGTCCTCGGACCCTCTGCAGCAGATTCATCTGATGGGCCTTCACATTTGATGCTTTGGCCCGGTCTCCTGCCTTGGTAATCAGAACTTCTCCGAATGGATCTTGAATATGTATCTTTGTGGGGTTTTTTTTATTGATTTCAGAGAGGAAGGGAAAGAGTGATCTGACCCAGCTTTGAATTATCATGGCACTTATTTATATACATGACAAGTCATCCTAACATCGTCAGGCTCCTTGAGGTGAGAGTCAGTGTGTAATTCACATTAATATCCCTAAAGAGATCTATCCCGAGGCTTTGCGTAGAGTAGGTGCTCAGCGAAAATGAATCTAATGTGTGGGACAGAGTCATCCAATGCCCATGTTTTCAGGTCATCTTGATAATCCACAGGTATTAAGCAATAACTGATTCATTTACAGACGAGAAGAAGGGAAGCTGACCAAGCAGACTTTATTCTCTCTCTTCCCCTTCTCTCTTGTTCCTGCTGCCGTCACCACCCAGGATCACTGCTTGATTCCTTAGCCCAAGTCTTGCAGATGGAGAATGGGTGGAAATCCTTCATTACTTCCCTTTAGCACAGATAGGATTTGCTGACATTGTTACCTATTTCTCTGTAAGAGTAAGCAGAGAGGCGAAACCAAGATGGCGGCATAGATAATCACCTAAACTGCTGCCTCGCACAACAATTTCAAAACTACAACTAAAAGACAGAATGGCCATCATCCAGAATCACAGGAAAGCTGGCTGTGGCAAGCAGGATGGACTTGACTATGCCGATGTGATTTCAGACCCAACAGTGTAACCACATTTTAATAAGCCAAGAGCAATGGCGTTCATATCCCATCCGCACTCATCTCATTCATTACGTTCCAGTGATGCCGCTCACCCTGCAGTTCTTCAAACACACCCAGCTCTTTCCCACTATTTCCTCTGCCTGTCATGGTCTTCCTCCATTATTATGAATATGTGAACCCTTCCTTTAAGAATCATCTTTTCTTTAAGCCTCAGCTTAAATATCTGGTCCACAGAGGGGGCTTCCTAGAACATACCACAATCTATGGTTCTTTTATTCATGTCTTCACTTGCCTTCTCCTCATCAGTCTTTCAGGAAATGATAAAAACTCAACAAGGTCAAGAATTGTGTTCATCTTGTTCATCATCCTGACACATAGTAGCTGCTCAATAAATGTCTGTTGGGTGATTGCATAAAATAATTACACAATTATTATCACAAGTAATAGGAAGGTATCACACAACCAAATAAATCAGATCTTTTGCTCATATACCATTTAACAACCAGGAGATAATGTATTTTTATTTAATTTTATACCAATATAAGATTTCAACATTAGCTCTATAATTTAAGTTCTTTTGATGCTAAAAAAAATAGGTCCTCCTCCTTATCCTGAAATATAACTTACCATAACACTTAGTTTATAGTATAGAATAATAAATGTCACTTCTCCCAATGGAACTCAACTCCTAGAGATTAATATTGACATCAGCAACAAAGAAGAGACAATTTGAAGAAGCAGATGTGGCTAATTTAGAAGAAAATAAAGTCTAAATTCTGCTTTAACTTTGCAAGTCTCAAGAATTCTTTCATGACAATACACTGAGAACTACTTCATGAAAATAAATAGCCACAGAGGAATATGGATTTAATTGCCTGAAATGCTGCATTAGCTAAAATAAAACAGCTGTGATCACATTCTGGGTAAAAAACCATTGTTCAAAAATGAGTTCTATTAAAGATCACTCCAATGATGAGTCTGGCTTTCTAAAACCAGGCACACCACTTCCTGGACCACCCATTGTTCTTAGGGTAACAGCAATTCTAATTTGGGGGGCATCTGGATTGGAGAAATGTTGTCTGTGCCATAGGGCATAGGGCCGCTTGATAGGTTTTTCTATTTCCCCTAAATACACAGCTCAAGTTACTCAAAATTACTCAGCAAAACAAATTCCTTTCATATTTCTGTAATCCCAGGACACAGGAAAGGTGCTGTGCAGGCAGCTGGGGCTTCCAGAGTCCCATCTCCCTGCAGGATGAAACAAGAAGCAGACTCTGTCCCAGCTCTGCCTAAGGAATCTTTGGGAACATATTTGTCCCTGGGGAAAAAAAAAGGAATCTTCAGGGGATATTTCTCAGGCTCAGAAACCACCTTGAGATAATGCTAAAGTCATAGAAAATTCCACAGAAAATTTATATATATAAATTATATATATAATTTATATATATATAATTTATATATATATAAAATTCCAACACAAAGTTGGAAGTCTCGCTTCCAGAAGCTCTGTAAACACCCTAAAATTATCCCAAACCACAAACTCAGAACTCCTGTTCTGAAATGCTGGGGCAGGGCTTAAGATGCAGAAAGCCAGGAATTCAATTTTTTTTTTCACCAGCCACCATTATATATCGACATGCATAACTCTGCCACACACCAGTCTCACCTCTAAACCTTCCGCTGGTCGCTTTGCAGACTTTGAAACTTGCAATCATTATCCAGGCAAGTGGATAAGCAGAAGAGAAAGACTGAGAAAAGAGGAGTAGAGGACTACTGAACTTCTACATTTGTACTCTGTCTAATCCTACATTCTTAATCTTCTATTTCATTGATCTCACAAGCCAGCTGTTATCAAAGTTAAATATGCCTAAAATTCAGCCTGGGAAGGTTACCTTAAAATGCCAATTTCTGGCATTTTGATTCATCAAAAGGATTTTGCAGTTTTTATTAAACACCCGGTATTTTGGAGCTGATGGTCACTCAATCCACAATTTCAATGATTTTCTGTCTTGTTTCTCAGTGTCTAAGACCTATCAGTGTTTCAGGATCTAAACTATATATATTCGTTTTATATCCAGAAGTGCCTGAGAATTATCAACTACTGATAATTAATTATTAGTCTTAATTTCACCTGCAAACTTCTGTTTGCCATGTAATGAAACATTTTCTTGGTGTGACACCAGGGCAGAGGGCAGGAGGCACCAAACTCTCTCCTATGGCAAAGGCCACCTTTTCTGGCCATCCTTCAAGGCCCACCTTCTCCAGGGTGTCTCCCTAATAACTTTACCCCTCACCCCCCAATGTCCCCCTTTTTGAATGTCTGCTCCACCTAGTTTAACTATTTTTTGTGAACTATGAAACAGAGATAATGTCTCATCTTGTTCTCCTGCCGTTTCTTGTTATCCACTCCCAATTGCTAGTTCTTCGAGAGCAAGAATATGCTTTAAATGCCTCTTCATCCCAATAGACAACTGATCATAAGCATATGAGTAGGTGCAGCAGCTATTGCTTTTGCCTGCCCAGCATTTATTATCCCCATGCTTATAACCCTATCTCTACTTCCCTTTGTGGAATTACTCTCCTCCGACCTACGCCTATTTGTTTAAGATGAGGCTAACTCTACTCCTTTAAAAATATTTTTTTTTTATTGCTTTCGGAGAGGAAGGGGGAGAGAGAGAGAAACATCAATGATGAGAATCATTGATTGATTGCTTCCTATACAATCTGGGATGGAGCCAGCAACCCAGGCATATGCCCCGACCGAGAATCTAACTGTGACCTCCTGGTTCATAGGTCGACATTCAACCACATTGAGCCACTGCAGCCGGGCTAACTCTACTCCTTGATGCGGGCTCATGATATCCCTGACCTTTTGCCAGTATAACCAAGGAAATGAGAAGTCTTTCTTGTGTAAGTTGCTGGGGCTAGTGAGCTTCAGCAGTCATTTTGTCACCGCTAGTGGGAGAGCTGTTCAAAAATGGAGCAGCACAGATGCAAGCAGGGCTGAGAGATACAGAGACAATACACTGTCTGAGTCCTGGAGACCTGGCTCTTGGATTCAGCCAGGCCAGAAGCCAGCCCCATTTCACCAAACTCTTCAGTTCTATATACATACACACAGCTAATGATATAACATAGATTTTGAGCCTATTAAGTGTGTTTCTACCACTACAACCAAAAGGGTCCAGATTCATTGAATGCTTTATAAATAGTGATTGGCTGAATGAATAGTCATTGATTTAGGACATGTTACACAGATGTGGGTTCTGTAAGCCCACTAAATATCATTTTGGAGAAGAAGGTTCGTTGTGAACCTTCTGTTTCTGGCCAAGTGGAGAGGTAAAGCTCTGGCCTTCTGCACTAGATTGAATGTGGGTCCCACCTCGGCCACATACGAATCGTGTGACCTTGGGCAAGTTTCTTAGGAACCTTTAAGTAGGGGAAGATGGCAGTAAACAACGTGCACTGTTACTGGAAGACCATTCTTATCCAGCTGATGGGTTGCAAGGTGGAGAGACAGAGGCGGGAAAGCATGATCGAGTCCAGGCACCGGTGGATTCGGGTATAGAGGAAAGCCTTGTGACTAAAGCGGCGTCACTTGGATGCAGATCAGAGAGCACACTGCAGCAACCCTCCGACTCAGGGGCAAACTGGATGTGGGGTGTGGAGAAAGCCAAAGTTCCTGGAAAGGAGCTCAATTCCTTTTATCTTAAGGCATCAAGACAAAGGTGGTGGCAGTGCTCTTACATGCTGGTCAACCTGTTGGGCTGTGACAAACGTCTTCTCGGGAAGGACAGCACTCAAGGACATCGTTACAAGTGCAGCAGGCATCTAACTAAAAGCCCACAGTGGGAAAACTGTTGCCACTCCTGGGCAGGTCCCAGACCAGAAGCGCCCTGCACACTGGCTCTGCCCGGCAAAGAATGTCTCTGCACCTGCAGGGTTTCTGCTTCTAACCAGGGCGGAGAACTGCCCGCAGGAGGGCTCAGCATCCCCTGCAAATCCCTAACCAAGCCCTCATTCTGAACCAGCGGAGTTTGGCTGGCTCCTTGGAAGTGAACACTCTCAGCCTCACTGTTGGGAGACCTGGGCTCCCGCTCCGGACGCGCTCTGCCCGGCTGCGTGTCACGGGTGCGCCACCCCGCCGGTGCCCGCCACGCGTCCGCGGGGCATTCCCTCGCACAGGCATGGGGCAGGAGAATGGGCGACACGCAGGGCACACCATCTGGCTTCGGTGTGTTTCGTTTCGCCAGCCTCCTTTTGTTTATGGAGGAGTTGACTTTTCAAGGGAGGAAAAAAAAACCCGCTTCTGGCTGAGCAGCGGGGTCCCAGCGCGGCTAAACGTCTCCCCCTAGTGGCCCCTTCGCTGAGACTGGTAAGCCATCCCCAGCCCATCCCCGCGGGGAGCTTTTGGATTTCACAGTCAGGAAAGGGCGCATGGCCTCCTGGTGCTGACCACAGGCTGTGAGCTTACACTGGCTGTACAGAAACAGGAGGCAGAGTAAACCCACCCCATACACACCTCAGCTCAGGCCCTTCGCCTGGTCTGTATTGTGAATGGGGAGACATTGAAGAAAAAAAAGAAAGAAAGGGCACACAGTGCAATCCACAAATGCTGCGTCAAGGACCTGTGCACTGGAAACTGATATCATCTTACTAACCAATGCTACCCCAATAGATTTAATTTTAAGACGGCATTAAAAAAAAATGTACATTTCCCATTATGGGCAGCCCCTGCCTTGTATAGTTTACCTACCAATCAGATCAGTAGAAAATAAATATTACTGTATTTGACATCACTTGAAACTCAGCCAAGATGCCATTCCAGTGGATGAATGGGTCAATACATAAACTGTGGAACATCCAGAACATCCAGACAATAAACTCATAAGCAGCTAAAAAGAAATGAGCTATCAAGCCATGAGAAGATACGGAAAAACCTTAAATGCGTAGATAGGACTAAGTGACAGAAGCCAATCAGAAAAGGCTTCATAGTGTGTGATTCCATCGACGCCATTCTGGAAAAGGCAAAACTCTGGAGATGGTAAAAAAGAAAAAGAAAAAAATCAGTGGTTGCCAGCGGCTGGGGTGAGGGGGGGGATGAATAGGCAGAGTATAGAGGATCTTGGTGGCTATGAAACTATTCTGTGTGATCCTATAATGATGGATGCAGGTCATTACACGTTTGTCCAAACTGTTAGAATGCGCTCCACCCAGAATGACCCCCTAATGTAAACGATGGACTCGGTGATGATGTGTCAATGGAGGTTCAGTGAATGTAACAGGTGAGCCACTCTGGTGGGTGATGATGATGATGCGGGGGAGATGGCCAGTAGCCAATCACAGAACTCCTTTGAGTGAAACCTTTCCATAGCTGTCCAACGCCCTGAGGCCATGGTAAGGATGTGGGTCTCTAAGCCCTTGCCTGGTCTTGACCTTACCACCTACTGTAATAGCCTTATCTCAGCCACTCCTCTTTTACTTATTATTTTTTTTAATTCCAGCCACACTGACATTCTTCTGTTCACTCTTAAAAAGGTCCTCTGCTGTCACAGGACCTTTGCACATGACCTTTCCTCCTGCCCGCTTCATCTGGACAACTCCTGCTCTCCTTCCAGACTTCAGATGAAACCTTCTTCCTCCAGGAACAGGTCCTGATCTCCCCTGCCAGGTGCTGAGCCTCCTGTTAGGCACGCTCATCACACAACGTACCGCTCCTCTAAAACACTTGTCACATTTCTAACCAAACCACTGCCTCTGTGGTTATTGATGGCCACTGCCCTCTCTTGAGCTGCAATGTCCAGTACAGTCACCACTGGTCCCATATGGCTATTGAGCACTTGAAATGTGGCTCCTGTGACAGAGGAATTGAATTTTAAATGTTATGTCCTTTTAATTAGTTTAAATTTTAAAAAGCTAGTGTTTGATTAACTTCATGAAAATTTTAAAAGCTTGGAACAACCTGAGTATGTGAATCTACTTTTCAATTGTATATTTTATTAACTCTAAATACAGATCAACCATTTCCAGAAATTTAGCATCTTAATAGGGATGTGCTACATGTGTGAAAACCACACTAAGTTCTGAAGACTTGGTGTGAAAAAATAATGTACAATATCTTATTAATAATGACATATTGAGTATATGTTGAAATGATAATCATTTAGAGATAATGGAAACAAAATATATTAACAATAGTTTATTAAATAGGTTTATGAAATTAACAGGTTAATTTCTCCTGTTTCTTTTTACTTTCTAATGTAAAATGCCTAGAAAACATAAATTAAATACAGTATGCAGCTCACATTATAGATTTATTGGACTGTGCTGCTCTAGACTGTAAGGAAGGTCCTGGAAACTGGAACCTTGTATCTATTTAACTATTGTATGCTCAGCACTTAGCATAATATCTGGCTAATGATAGGTGTTGAATTAATATTTGATTGGCATTTGAATAAATGAATAATTATCCAGTACCTGGCAAGGTTAAGAAGAGAGGATGGCACATATGCTCTATGTTTTCTAACTCTGTGCTTATTTTGTCTTTGCCTAGCATAGAGCCCTAAAAATAATAATAATAATAACTACAACTATCCTTCTTAGTTACTTACTATGTGCACCTTTAATCGACCTCAGATTGGTTGTAAAAACTAGAGATAATGTTTGTGAAGCAACTTGTGCAAAGCCATTACTAATAGACATCATTTACTAAATGCTTGCTTAGGAATAACCGAATGACTGAATAAACAAACTTACCAAGCCCAACAAAAGTCAGGATAAAATACTTCTAGGCCTCTGTTGCCTTGAACATGAATATGAATCTAGTATTTTTTCAAAACTGCTTGCCCCAGCTTAGAAAGCCATGCAGGGATTTTTAAGTATAAAATCCTGGAAGAGGAACAAGAAAAATATTCTATTGACAAGAAAGTAGGTTGCTCAGGTTACACCAATAAATTAGATTTAAAGCGCCGAAGACACACCAGCATTCGGGAGCTTGCGATGCGGTCCAGGCCACGCTCCCGCTCATCTGTGACTTAGCCAGAGCGCCTCCCACAGGACCACAGAGCCAGAGCCATTAGAAGGAGATGAAGCTTCGTGTTCTTGGGCCGAACAACTTTCCAGGCCAATTATCCAGGCTTCCAAGTTCAAGAAAATGCACTGTGCGTTTGGCCACGCGCTTTGCCCTCAACTTAGGAACCCATATGTGTGTGTTAATGGCAATTTAATCCATATGGTTCAGATTATCCGCATTAGATGCATCAGAAGCAATTTTTGAGAGAAGCTACAATTTAATAACGTCTTCAGTGTGCAGCGCTAGACTTGAACTCCTCCCCGGGTTCCTCCAGCGCGCTGTGCTGGATGGAACTGGTATTAAATAAAGGCGGCATGAAGATGGGGAGCTGGGACCCCGAAGCCCGGCCGCCGAGGGTCAAATCCCTATCTCACAGGTCCAGATGTGTTTGACTTCAGGTTGACATTCCTTGTCTATACAATGGGAGAGCGATACATTCCTGAGCTTATGGTAAAGGCTCGCCAAGTCTACGGAAAGTGATTACAGAAGCCTCGCTGTGTGCCGGGCGCTGTTTTAACCGTTAGCTCTTATTGTGGCTGCACAGAGGCTGCAGGGGACAGGAAAATGGCTTTGGGATGGCTTGTGCAGGTTCGTGTTTTCTTCTTTCACGTGCACACAGACAGTCTAGGTCCGGCATGTGACCCCGCCTCGCCAAAACCTGATTCTCCCCGCCTGCCGCTCCACCTGTCAGCACTCAGTCCTCCCTCCCAATCCAAGAGGCACCCCAGCGCCCTCCGGCTTACCCACATCCCGGCCAGAGGAGGGAGGAAAGAGGAGAAAACCACAGACCCTCCTCCCCGAAGGGCACTCGCTAGAGGTTGTGCGCACCACTTCTGCTTACGTCCCATCGAGTGTCATCTTAAAGGAGACTACGAAATGTAACTTTTTAATTCTGTTATTACTTAGTCTATTATTATTACTATGAAAAACGGAAGGACAGGTATGAGGGACAATTGGTGACCGCTGTCACCGAGTCATGGGGGCAGATCAAAAGCGCCACCTGGACCGGGATGCATTCCACACGGACGTCTTTGGATCAGGGCACGTGGTTTGAGGAAACTACATCCTTAACATAGTCCTCAGCCACCTTCGCATTCTGTTGGCTTATCCATGCCATCAATATATGCTGAATAAAACGCTAAGTAAATGTTGGTTCTAATGACCGTACAAAAGTGACCGCAGACCTCTTCGCTCCTTTCTCACCAGAATTCTATCCGTGGAGGGTTTCGGATGCTTGTGGATTTAGAAAGAACAGGAAGAGCTGGCAACGTAGAATCCTGCTTCAGTTTCTTTGCTTAAAAAAAAAAAAAGGCTCCTCCAACACCCAATCGCAGCCCCATTCCCAAGCCCCTCGCCAGCCCTCTCGCCTGCATCCTGGCCGAGAAGTGATGACACTGCAGCAGGCTCGGGGTGCTGCTCCAGAAACTGACCGCGCCCCGCCCCGTCTGAGCCTCCACAAATAAAAGATGTTGACAAGACAGACTCGGATAATAGGAAACATATTTCTGGCCGGTGAGTTCGCTTTCTGGTCAGACTGCAAGGCTGTAGCAGATACATCCTACACCAACCTCTCCGCTGAACGGGTCTGTATTTCCCAGCCTTGTGGTTCAGCGCAAGTCAATCAACGTATCCAACACAGTGTCCACAGGAATTAGCTCAGAGTTGGGCATGTGGGCGGAGAAGATGTGAAGGAAGAGGCGGCGACCTTGGAGAAAGAAGCTTCAGCTAATGCTGACTATTCTCTTGGGATCACAAAAAAAAAAAATTCATTGGATGAACAGCCTCTATTACATAGAAACTAGAGTGGCAAGGTGAAAAAAAAATGGTGCAGAATGGCATTGTTGAGTCAGTGGATGGAATGTTACCTAAAGCCCTTCATACCTTTGGACTTGAATTTCACAAGCCAGTAAATTCTCCCTGTGGCTTAGGCCTCCTGAGCTGGGGTTTCTGTTAAGTCGTGTTCTGATAGACACTGAGCCAGTCAATAAAAACCTGGAAATACTTAACTCGAGACCAATGAACCAGGAAGCCAAAACCAAACATCTCTCATATCGGCCATACCAGGACTGCCATGCTGCCCCACCAATTTACCACTTGGGTGAGCACAGGCAAGATGGCTGAAGAAAGCAGGAGACTCCGTTTCTAAGTCAGGACATTGGGGAGAGCTATAGGGAGAACTATATTGATCTCACAGGACTGTTGTGTGTGTGTAATGCCATCCAACACAAATGAAATTGCCCAGAACCACGCCTATTTCCCTGACAGAGAAGTCAATAAAGACACAATAAAGTCACAGACAAAGAGAGAAGTAAGCCTTGTGTTTACTGAGAACTCAGTTGTGTCTGAAGACTGTCTCTCATTGGGTATGATGTCCATGCAGGCAAGGAGGAAAGAGAACGGACCCTGATGGACAGCCATGAACCCAGACTTCACAAGACATCACAGAGATGATAGAGATCCCAGATATTCGCCAAGTAAAATTTACATACAGTTAAAAGAAAAATTCTTATGACGTACCTCTGTCAGTTTGGACAAATGCATAGAGTCTTGTAACCATCATCACACTCAAGGTGTGGACAGGTCCATCATCCCCAAGTTCCCTCATGCTCCTTTGAAATTATCCCTGAACCCCACCCCCAAAAGAACAACAAACCACTGATCTGTTTTCTGTCCCTGCAGATCAACCTTTTCCAGAATGTCATATAAGTGGAATCATTTATTAGGTAGCCTTTCACTTAGTATAGTGCACTTAAAATTCATCCATGCTGGGGTATAAATCATACTTTGTTTTTGTTGCTACCCATAAACATTCCATTAAAACCTACCTTCTTCTTCGCTGTATACTCCACATAGGATGATGGCTGTGGGCACAGAGACTAGTTTCCAGTTATTTCATGCCTCCAAATTTCTATATATACTTGGACTGTTGAAGAAAAATAAGCATGTTAGAAGAAGAGGAAGAGAGAACCAAGATCTTGAAATATCTTTCTCTCTCTACCCCCCTTTCTCCCTCTCTTTCTCTGCCTTCCTCTCTCTACCCTGTGAGAACCCAGTGAGAAGGTGGCCATCGGCAAGTCAAGAAGAACTTCCTCTCCAGAAAGCAACCCTGACAGACCTTGATCTGGGCCTTCTGGTCCCCAGACTCTGTGAGAAGATACATTTCTGTTGTTTAAGCCACCCAGTCTGTGGTTCTGAATCATGGAAGGTATCCAGCAGACTAATAAGGAATGACTAAGAAAGAAAGACCTGGAGTTGGTAATAATTAGTGAGATAAGTTTGGTTCTAAACATCTGTTTCTTGTGTGTGTGTGTGTGTGTGTGTTTCTTGAGGATGAAGCTAATCTTCCATGCAGGCTCACTATGAAGACTGAACTACATGGATAATATAAGCAAATTGTCTATCACCTTGACACCTGGAAATGCTCAATATATGGCACTTCTTATTGGCCAGCTTGATCCATCCCTGCTCCTAATATCCCTAACACACAGGATACTCGAGAAATATTTGCAAAAAAATGACTGAAATGTAATTGGACATGCAAAGGGACAGCTATGCATTTTAATTTTTAAATTGTATAATAAAATAGTTGATGCAAAAAAAATGTTTCTGACATCTGATACCATTATTTTCTATTGACCGCAACCTAGACAGGAAAGAATCCTCTAGTAGTCATCTTCATTTTAGTATAAGCTGATTTCATTTAGTATAAGCGCCTTATAGCATAAAGTCTCTACAATAAGATGAAAAATAGTAGTTGTGGGGGGAATGGGAAGCTTAGACAATGAGGTGCTTTCTTTTGCAACTGAAGTCGTAACTGGTTCTTCTCGAGGCCCTAATGGAAACCAAAGGTAAAGAGGAATGAAGAGTGTCCTTTCTCTTGGCCTTCACAGCTCCCTTGGGGAACAGGGTGGGGGAGGGAAACAGTGAGTGTATTGACTTGCCTGCGATAGCCATGGTGGTGTGCTGGGGCCAGCTCATGCCAGCCCTTGAGAGCCAGCTGTGGACTTTTCTTCCCAAGCTCACGTTCAGCAATACCGTGCTGGTAGCTTGAAATGGGCCATGGTGGGGGTGTTTACACCACAGAGATTGGCAAATGCTATAAAGCAGGGCTTCCCTCACTCTCTGGAGAGCCGGTTGTTATACATTTCCCAGCACACCACTGAGTCCCTGGCCCAAGCTCACTACTGCTTCCCAGGGGAGGCACAGGGAGCAACTGGAACTGCCATTCAGAAATCTCGGAGAGGTTAAAAACAAAATTAAAAAATGGAGAGCAGGGGTTTAGAATGAATGGACCAAGAGAATGATTCAAGAAAGTTAAGGAAGCCAAGAATTTGGAGTTTGGATACAAGACTTTTTTTAATCTTTCACCATTATGGAAATGCAGTGGACATTTGTGATCCGGTTCTGAGAATGAAACCATGTGTGACATTGAGAAAATTATCCTCACAGATGCTCACTGTACCTTTTACCCTACCAATTTCTCTGCTAAAACTATCACTCCCAATAAAATATTAAGAATGTGTGCAAAAATTTAGTCTTCAGGAGGTACCCCACTGCATTTATTATCATGTAATATATTTGGAACTACCTAATGTCCCACATTGGAAATTCTGTTTAACTCTTATTATAGCGGGTCCATGTAAGTGGATACTCGGCAGCCTTTAAATATTCTTCTAACATTTAATTTTTAGTGTTATGGGAGAAGAGATGCAATAAAAAATGAGAAGAGCAAGTTATAAAACAGAATAATTTCAATGATAACTCTTTTATAAAATACTAGGGACCCCGTGCGTGAATTTATGCACCTGGAAAGGAACTGTGGGCCGCGAGGCTGCAGTGGGCACAGGGCAGATCTCAGCCCATCCTCTGCGCCCCCACCCAGCCCCTCTCACCACAGCCCCGGTCCCCTCTCAGCCAGCAGCCCAGCTCTCACGCCACTCCCACACACTGGTGGCACCAGCCTTGCCCTGCTCGCACCCGCTGATGGCACGAGGCGATTAGGGCCAGTGCCAGCAGCAGGTGTGAACGCCCGATGGGATTGTGGCACATGGAAGCAAAGAGTTTTCAGTGACCACCAGGGACTCATCCCAATGACAGTAACTGGCTCCCGCTTTGGTCTGGTGCCTTGCTCACCTGCTCCACCATCGCCCCGCAGCTGATGCCTGACATGTTCCATGCTCCACTGCCTGCTGCCAGTGCCTGCCATGGTCCACGTGCGCCCCCTGGTGGTCAGCACATGTCACAGCAACTGGTTACTTGGTTGTTCGACCATTCGGTCTATTTGCATATTAGGGTTTTATATCCTATATAAAAAGAGAGGAATATGTTAATTATTCCTCAGGGCGTAAGGACCCATGTAATGACTGGATCACGGATCTGCAGGAGGGTGGGGCCGGGAACTACAAGCTGCAAGGGGCAGCAGAGAGCTACAGGAGGGGGTAGGGCAGCAAGTTAAGAGTAGGGGGGCGAGGGAGGTGGAGAGCTACAGGAGGATGGCAACGATCTACTGGCAGACGGATTCATGCGCAGGGCTCCTGGTATATAGAGAAAAGCCTTGTCCTGGCCAGGTTAGCTCAGTTGGTTAGAGCGTCATCCCCATATACCAAGGTTGTGGGTTCCCTCCCCGGTCAGGACACATACAAGAATCAACCAATGATTGCATAAATAAGTGGAAAAACAAGTCTCTCTCTCTCTCTCTCTCTTTCTTTTTCTCTCTCCCCCTTTCTCTCCAAAGTCAGTCAATAAAGGTTATAGAGTAGTAGAGTAGTAAACTTTAAGTGAGGGAGTTCATTGTAACTTTTCTGTTTTGCATTACTTTTTGAAATAAGAAAAAAGAAAGAATATTTTTAAAGTCATTTCTCCAACTAGATAATCTGATAAGTTAAAAACAAAAAAAAATTGTTTATCTATATAAAAGTAAGGCTACTTTAATTAATGAGATTTAATAGCCATTATGCCTAACAGGCAACATAGTAAAAATTATAAAATCGTTTATTATACCTGAAACAACTATTACTATTTCTTTCCTCCCTCCCTTTACCGTCTTCCTCCTCCTTCTCCTCTTTTTCCTTCTGATAACAACAACATTGGCTAAGCATTTTCCATGTATCAGCTATGGTGCCAAGTAAATGAGATACATGAACTCATTTATTCTTAAAAAACACATAAACCTATGAAATAGTTGCTATTTACATGTCCATGTAACAGATGCAAAAACAGAAACTGTAAATAACTTGCCCAAATCTTCATAGCCAGTAAGTGCCAGACCCAATATCAAACCTTCATTAATAAAATCACGCATTTTATGCTGAAACAAATACTCAAATTAACGTTTGTCACTCCTATAGTCAAACCTTCTTTTAAAATGGCAGGCTCAGCACTGGAAATGTTAAGACAAGTTCACAGTGTGAGCCCACGACTTCCGTGGGCTGTGGCAATAGGGTCTGGAAGACTAGCCGGCGGCGACGCAATGACCCACACTGGGTGTGCTTATTCCAAACCCAAAGGAACCTTTCACCCAGAGACTCCCAACGTGACTGAGAGGCCGTCCGGGAGTTTTAGGGTCAAGCAGTCCCTCCTCACTGAGCACCTCAGGGGTCCAGGGCACTGTCCGTAGGTTCTGGGGACGGAGCAGCAGCAGACAAGGTGAGCCCGGCTCTGTCCCGTGGAGTATGCAGACTTACAAGAAAGAGCAGGGCCCTCAGTCAGCAAGTTGCTGCCGGAACGGAGACGCACGGGGTTCCCTGTGAAGCTGCCATCTCCCTTTGACATGTGGGCACACTCATAGCTACATTCAGTCCCAGCCTAAACGCATCCTTTGTTTAGAAAGATGACTGCTTTAGCAACATTTTTTTCTCTTAATTTATCTTTTTTTAAAAATATTTTTTATTGATTTACAGAGAGGAAGGGAGAGAGATAGAGAGTCAGAAACATCAATGAGAGAGAGGCATCCATCACTCCTGCACACCCCACAGTGGAGATGTGCCTGCAACCAAGGTATATGCCCTTGACCGGAATCAAACCTGGGACCTTTCAGTCTGCAAGCCGACGCTCTATCCACTGAGCCAAACCGGTCTCGGCTCTCCTTCTTTATCTTTGCATCTGCTCTTCCAGGTCTTTGTGAACTGATTCTAAGGGTTCACACACTAACCAGCTAGAAAAGACCAGGACTGCTGCCACTGAGCACTCGTCCCCAGTGTGAGCCCTGGCAATAGTCAGGTGGCTGCAGTAGTGGCATGTCCAAGATTCCTCTTGAAGGAAACATTGACGCTCCCGCCACTCGGCCCCTGCTCCTTTAACAAAAGCACGTTGCTTCCTCTCCAGTTCTAGATTTCCAGGAACCGCCCTGACACACACACACACACACACCAAGGTACCCAAGCTTGCCTTTTCCCCTCAGAGAGGGAAGAGTGCAGTGAGAAGTCTGGGGGGCTTGCGCTCTTCCCTTCGAGACAATCTGAGTGTCGCCAGCAGAGGGCAGGATTGCACAATGCACTCCAGCTCCTCTGTCATGGCGAGAAGGTGGCCTGGATGGATAGGTTTTCAGCATCAGGGCAGATCAAAGCACACAACAAAAGCGTGGCTGTGTGCTTAGAGAAGACAGCACGAGGAACGTTCTGGGCGGGAGTCCACGTGTGGCCCCAGTATCGCTCGGGCAGTCACTTCACGGATGATTCTGTTTTGTGCCAGTCTCAGCCTGCAGATAGCCAATGCCATAGCTGGGCCAGCCCTCGTAATTCTTACCATGGCTGCAAGACACCTTCAGCCATAACTCTCAGGAAACTCTGGGAAAAAGCAAGTTTCTTACTGACAAGTCTTGGGAATTACGTGGCACACCTAGGACCACACAGCGAGGTTGCAAGCAGAAAGAGAGAGAGAGAGCAGGCCTGGGGTCCTGCTTTTCCCCTGGGGCGGAGGGTGGAGCCTCGGCTATCTCCAAGTGAAATGAAAACGTAAGATAGGGAATTGAAAGCCCGGCAAGAAAGAAAACCAGCAGCCCAAAGGGTCAGTAACGGAAATCAAACAAGATCTCTAACACACAGGAGGGTGGGGCTGGGTTTTTTAACCTGGTCTTGAACGCCTCATACTCAAAGCCTAAGTCAGGCACCTCCATATTAACAACAAAAGCCAACAGTGGGCGCTCACACCACAGGGTCTCCATTTCCCCGGCTGTGCGGTAATGGCCTTCTCTTGGATTACCCACCCTGCAGTCACTCTCTTATCTTTTAACGTGCAAACGGAGTTTGTGATCAGGGAGTGCGGTTAGAAGGTGAGATGACTCACACCTGGTGACTCCAGGTCTCCTCCAAATAGAAGATTTTTTCCTCCCGGGGTCAGAGCCAGAGGCTGCAGTTGGCTGCAGTTGCAGTAACAATAACAGGCTACTATTCACAGATGTCCAGGCAGACGCAAATCACTGGACGTGGACTTAAGTCACGTAATCCTCCCACCTACCTGGTTTCCCAATGAGGTCCCAAAGGCAGGAAGAGGGCGTGAACTGCCAGGAGTGTGACGCTGGGGAATGCTGGGGCTGGGATTCCAATTCCAGAAAAGGAGCTCACAGCTGCTCTCTGTTACCACCTCCAGGGATCTGCACGGTGGAAGGAGCTGACCGAAGACAACTATGGGTCCTTATTTGGACCAAGATTGTTCATTTGGTCACTCGCTCACGCCCTGTTTCAATAAAGGTATGCCAAGTACCTACGGTACTATGTCCCGGTCACTTCGTTAAGCACTAGTACCCTTAAAAGTGTGATAATGGCATCCTGTCTGGTCCATGGTTTTCTACCACCAAGCCTGGGGGTGGAGCGAATTCAACACTGACCTAGAGGTGATGTTTTGCTGGGCAGGCACAATGATAAAGTGGCTTTGGGGTGAAGGCAAAAAAAATCCTAGGGAGGCAATTGCCATGAGGTCCAGCTAAAAACATGCCGAAATCGATTTGGCTCAGTGGATAGAGAGTCAGGCTGCAGACAGAAAGGTCCCAGGTTCGATTCCGGTTAAGGGTATGTACCCTGGTTGTGGGCACATCCCCAGTAGGGGGTGTGCAAGAGACAGCTGATTGATGTTTCTCTCTCATCAATGTTTCTAACTCTCTATCTCTCTCCCTTCCTCTCTGTAAAAAAAAAAAAAAAAAAAAAAAAAAAAAAAAAAAAAAAAAAAAAAAAAAAAAAAAAAAAAAAAAAAAAAAAAAAAAAAAAAAAAAAAAAAAAAAAAAAAAAAAAAAAAAAAAATCAATAAAATATATTAAAAAAAAACAACAACAAAAAACAAAACATGAGTTACCTCCTGAGTTGCAGCTGGTCCAGATTCATGCATCTGCCTCTCCAGCTTTTCTCCTCACAATCCTCGCTCTCTGTTGCTACAGGGGCCAGTTGCAGCTGAACAATGGTCAGGAGTACTAGGTGCCATCACAGCTCTGCCACTGACCGTCTATGCGACCCGGAAAAACCCGTCACTGTCCCCGAGTTCATCTCCCTCGCCTGTCAAACAAGGCTCCGTTCATCTCAGTTAGTGGAGTATTTCTGAACCAAGGAGAATGTTCCTGGCATTGTGCTTCAGGCCGAGGACATACAGAACAACAATTGTGCTCCTTGAAGAGTTCACATTCTAGCACATCCTAGATGTTTTTAATCTATAAAACAGTGGTCCTCCAGAGAAGGTTCCACACATCCCTCTACTGTTACAAGTGGCCGATGTGTGGGGGTGCCTAATTTGGGTCAAACTCTATATATTCATTCTTTTGCTCTCCCCTCCCCCCCTTCTGGGAGGCAAAAAAGACTGATTCTGTCTTTATCAGCAATTGATTTTAGTGCAGGTTCACTGTGGGAATTATAATAATTATATGAACCAGTAACATACAGGACAATATCTCTTAATCAGCCAAATAAAGAAATAGCATACTCCAAACAAATGACAAATTAATCACGCTATAGTTCCAGGCAAGGGGCGATGAGGGGAATACAGTCAAAATTTTAACAGAGATGTACCTTTTTATAGGAGGAAGCACTTGGGAGAGATGGCACAAAAGTAAAAGCCCCTGTTGCTAGGGCGCGTTGCTAGGGAATGAAGACACTGGTGTTGGCAGGAGGGCCCACTTCCTTCCTATAGTTTCTGTTTGGCTTTTCACCGCTGCCCACCAAACAGCTGCCTTGGCCACGGCAGAAGCTAAATGCCCCAAAGGTCTTCAGAGAATTGTTAGGTTAGCAAAGAGTATTGCCCAAATGGAAACTCTCAGATAGTCCTCACCAATTCTCAGCCCTTTATGTACAGTCTGAAATGTCCCCCTGCCACAGTTGCTTCTCCACATGCTCTTATCCATATGTCCCCAGCATCTGGGCTGCTGTTTATCAATGACAATAGATGTGGAATAATGACATCCTGGCACAACTTACTTCATTCTTATATCAAAGCAACTATTTTTTTGTGTGTCTTTATCCTGAATAAGTGTATTAAAAATTCACTTAAGTTGTAAACAAGTGGATTTATGGAATCAAATTAAACCAACACATGGCATGAGTTATTTTTGTGACCCTTCATCACAACCCTGTACAGCAGATACAATTATTCTTCCCATTCTCCTGTTGGAAAGCTGAGGATTAAAAAGATTCGGATACTTACCAAAAGTCACATCGACAGGAAGAGGCTGTGGAACCAGAATTCCCATACAAGCCTGTCCAAGACTAGTGTTTAGGACTTCATGTAAGCACAGAACAAGGGACCCAGCTCTCCTAAGATGTGAAAATTCAAGTCAATGATTTCAATGAGGCCTGTCTCGATTCTTGAAAATGAATGTGTTGTTAGTCTTATCTATCCCTCTCCTAGAATTAAAGTTCTCTAGTGACTCTTCAGTCTTTATCAAGAAAAGTTGGCTTATACATGTAACACAATAATAAAAAAAAAAGAAAAGTTGGCTTCACAGGCAGAACTGGAATTTGAGGAAACTAGATTTCTCCAAATGTTTCCCATAACTTTTGATCCAGAGCTCTTCAACAGAGATGTGGAAAGTTGTGAAATATTCATTTGATACATTGTCAAAAAAAATAATACAGTTTTGTCTTGGCTAATTCACTGCTGCTGGTTGAAGGATGCCATTTTTTCCCCTTGGAAATAGCACAATTATGGGAAAGGGCTGTTAACACTAATCCCTCCATCATGCACCCAAAAAGTCCCAGGGAATCTGAAATGCTAAGAAGCTCCATTCTGCTGGAAAACATCTGTAAAGCACAGATCTTTTCATTTTAATGTACACGGTGGAAAGTTTCAGCTTCAATGACTTACCAAATTCCTGAGCCATCTTTACAGTCTTGTGTACTGTCCTTTGCTGAGCCGAAGACTGAAACGACCGTGAAAGTTATGTCGAAGAGTGTAGAGCCAAGATGGCTGTTACAGTTGTTAATGTTTAAAATGATACTTCAGGCACTCCAACTAACCTAAACAATAATATAATCGGATTATAATCGGTTATGTGACCATGCGATTCATTTAAATGTACAGTTGAATAATTGTTAGTCAATTTTCAGAATTGTGCCATCACCACAATTCAGTTTTAAGACATTTCCATCACCCCAAGATCCTCATGCCAGTCTGCAGTCACTCTTCATTCCCACTCCCAGCTTCAAGAAATCTCTAACCTCCTTTCTGTTTCTAAAGGCCTGCCTTTCCTGGACATGGCATAGATGGGATCACATAAAATACGTTTGCATCTGGCTTATTCCCTATAGCATTTTTTTGAGGTTTATCCAGGTCGTAGTATGTGACAGAGCTTTGCTCCTTTTTCTTGCCGAGAAGTGTTCCAATGTACAGATGTAGCACGTGTTGTTCATTCATTCACCAGTTGATGGACACTTGAGAGATCTCCACTTTCTGACCACTATGAACAATGCCGTTATGAACATTCAGGCACAAGTCTTGATATGGACATATATTTGCATTTTTCTTGGGAGGTACTAGGAATGAAACTGCTGGGTCACAGAGTAAATCCGGGTTTAACTTGCTTTTTCAAACTTCATTTTGTGGACTAAATAAAAAGGGCCACTTGCTAACCTGACAAGCTCAGGGAAGGCCTGCCTGGCAGTCTTGCAAACTTAAAGACCTAAAGTAACCACAAAGGATGGTCTGAAATTAAAACTTTAACTAAAAGCAGTTGTGGTGGGTAGTCATGTCCTAGGCCAGTATTTTCCCTGACAAGGTCAATTTTTACCTTATCAGAGCATATTATCTTTTTGCATCGAAGATAACATATCCTTGAAATGTCAGAGTAACTTGTAAAGTCCCTTCCTCCCCATAACCTCCCCCCGCCACCCCGCACTGGTGCACAACCAAATGCACCTGGGCACCAGGGCAGACCATAAATGCCTTCATTGTTATTGTTATCATGTTACTTGTTGACTGATAACTATCCTGTATTCACCTAAGTAATGTGTCCATCATTTTACCTTTTATCCAATCCCAGAGGTTCCCTCCCCTCTCCATTCTGTTTTCTCCCGCCTCCCTAATCTATCACTAATGGATTTCACTTAACCCGTTTACATCTCCTCCTTTAAAATACATTTTATTGATTTTTTACAAGGAGGAAGGGAGAGAGATAGAGAATTAGAAACATCGATAAAAGAAAGACATCGATCAGCTGCCTCTTGCATGCCCCCTACTGGGGATGTGCCTGAAACCAAGGTACATGCCCTTGACCAGAATCGAACCTGGGACCTTTCAGTCCGCAGGCCGACGGTCTATCCACTGAGCCAAACCAGTTTGGGCTACATCTCCTCCTTTAATGCAAGGTAAAAACAAGGTGAAAAACCACCATTCTCCAGAGCATTACCCTAATCAGATGAGATTCTGCTTCCCAGCAGTTGTCAACAGTTTGGTTCAAATATACTCACAAGTGTCCTTTACAGGTTTGAATGTTTTTATATCAACCATTTGTTTCACTTTTCTTTTTCTGTGTAACTTTTAAGAAACTGCCGAACTGCTTTCCAAAGTGGCTGCACCATTTTACTTCCCCATGCTGATTATCCTATATAATCTTATCTAATAAAAGCATAGCATGAAAATTGTCCCCTCGATTAGGAGTCCATCGGGGTGTTCGACCAGGGAGTGGGGCTAGGTGGGGAAGAAAGGAAATCGCATACCTGGCTGGGGGCCAGCAGCAGCTAGAGGACCCTGCCAGTGCACTAATTTCATGCACGGGGCCTCTAGCTTTTAATCAGACACATGAACAGCAGCATGTATTTTCTATGTTGTTGCATTAACTCCACAATGTTGGGAATTTCAAGTATCTTTAATCCATTAGAGGCTTTCTGGTTTTAAGCTGCTTCAAATCTTGTTATTGCTCCAAGGCTGTGGAGAAGTTCAAAGGGGAATATGATGCCTGTTAGTAAAGAATCCAGTAACTATAGACTTACATTGTCACCCCTGTGTTTGCATACTGCCTTATGGTTTACAACAGCTTTCTGGCTTCTCCTCCTGGTTACATGTTACTGCTATTGCAAATTCACCGACACCCCCAACCTGAGTGAGCACCCTCTTTCATGATTTCCATAGCACCCCGGGAATGCCCTTTGTTACTGTATGATTTCTAAAGCCCCTACAAAGGAACTGTATCTTACTCTCCTGTGTCGGCTCAGCACTCCGCATAAATCTTGCCACATTGCGTGTACTGAATGATATTCTATGGATCAGCGAATGAATCAATGCACACAGAATAAGCCCATCTGTTAAGTATATCATCATGGTCTCGATGTCACATAACTGAGATATGTCACAAATGCCAATAATGACAGGTTCGGATCCCTGTCCAGGTAATTTCTGATTTTCCTCAAAAAATAACCAGGAACTGAACCTGGCATGGACTTAATCCCAAGAGTCTTCAGAAGGCTGTGAGCCCTAAAAAAAAAAAAGGCTGTCTGGCTCCATCTCTCATCGGCTTTGCGGCCTCGGTCTAGTTGCTTAATTTCACTAAGCATCGGTTTCTTTATCGAAAAGCATTGCTGTGAGGATTAAATGAGATAATCCATACAAATCCCCGAGTTATTATTTTACCATGTCACCATTCTGACATTCACTGAGTATTTATTAAAATCGTTACAAACATGAGTACGGAGGCTGGTGTATTTTGCTTATAAATGCGATATTCCCTGCCGTGGACCATCCTAAGAAGTGATGATGTTTGTCACACCCCCAGAGATTTGGTTTACAGCAAATAATTTCAGGCCATCAACCAACTTGCCAATTAGAGTCACTATTTTTTAAAAAATATTTTATTGATTTTTTACAGAGAGAAAGGGAGAGGGACAGAGAGCCAGAAACATCGATGAGAGAGAAACGTCGATCAGCTGCCCCCTGCACACCTCCCACTGGGGATGTGCCCACAACCAAGGTACATGCCTTTGACCAGAATCGAACCTGGGACCCTTCAGTTCGCAGGCCGACGCTCTATCCACTGAGCCAAACTGGTCAGGGCTAGAGTCACTATTGAGAGGCTATAATGTAAGACCCTAAATCCCAAGGTGATGAATGACAATGAATGTGTCCTGTACATTGTGTGTGCGCCCACAGACCTCTCCACTTTATCCCTATCTCAGCCCACTATTGAGAGGCTATAATGTAAGACCCTAAATCCCAAGGTGATGAATGACAATGAATGTGTCCTGTACATTGTGTGTGCGCCCACAGACCTCTCCACTTTATCCCTATTCCTTTAACTTCAGAACTTGCATGCAGGGGGTTCTTCTCTGAGAGGGTGGTTATCAGCAGCGATGGCTTGTCTCCAGGGGTTTTACTGGCCAGGACCCGGGGGAACCACACGGGCCACCGGAAAGCTCTTTGGAATCCACAGCGAGCAAACCACGGCTGCGGAAATGCTTTGGCCACCCATTGCCCAATTTGAAAACAAAGGGGTTGCTGGGCTGCCATACCTCACTGGTGTTGCATGGACCAGCGCCATCCACAGGCGGCTACACAAAACTACAGAACCCGGAGAGGCACCGCAAGTATCTGAATGCACGCACGTTTGCAGGAAACCGCCATCTCTGGAGGCAAAATCTGATTAGACTCCTCACCTGCGGCTTGCTTGTCTTGGTCAAATCATTTAGCCTTTCTGAATCTCAGTGTCCTCATGTGGAAAGGGGGATGAAATACTTCGCTGAGTCATTATGATTATTACATACAGTACATGTAAAACTGTCCGGCCAAATGCATGGCAAATTATAGGTGCTCAAAACTAACAGGTGTTACTTCTGTACAAGGTACATATGAATATATTTCTGCACACAAATATGCCATGATGCTAAACAAATTATTCAGCAAAACACTTATGAATATGCCGTAACCGGTTTGGCTCAGTGGATAGAGCGTCGGTCTGCAGACTGAAAGGTCCCAGGTTTGATTCCTGTCAAGCGCATGTACCTTGGTTGTGTGCACATCCCCAGTAGGAGGTGTGCAGGAGGCAGTTGATCGGTGCCTCTCTTATCAATGTTTCCAAACTCTATCCCTCTCCCTTCCTCTCTGTAAAAAAAAACAACAAAAAACAATAAAACATATTTAAAGAAAAACAAAACACTTATGAATGCGAATCTTGTGATGTAAACCTCCCAAACACAGAGACAGGAAATAAAGTTAAGTCCCCTTCCAGGTTCTTCTCTCTGTTTAGTTTGCATAGTTCCTTTCACATTGGTCCTCTTGTTTGCCACTGAGCTAATTTTTTTTTTGACATGTATATTCTGATGACCTGTCATGAGTGGGATGTCACTGAGCCAGCAAAGAAAAATGAACTTATGGAGGACAGAAGGCGCCCTGACCTGCCAGTACCTGGCGACCTCAGGAGACCCAGCAGTGGAGAGAAAGATGGCCCCCCAACTCCAAACACCTGAGACGAGGGCATGGTCCCCAGACTCCAGGCGGGAGAACCTGCAATGAACACACACCTTCAGAAAACTGGTGGCCCCTCAACTTAATCCACCTCCACCCAAGACCGTTAAGCCCCAAAACACACTTCTCAAGAGAGGAAAGAAAATTTGCCCAGGATGGTTTGGAGTGCTTTTTCATTCCAGAGAAGGATAAATACTCGTTTGTCAATGAGAAGTGCAGCCTGGCATCGCGGCTGGTAAAACCCTGATGTAATTTATTACACTGCATTTTCCTAATTGCGGATAAGGTTTCTTCCTCAGCACTGTGTAAATAACGTCCAGGCGCGTGGACTGGAGGACACTCCACAGAGGCCAGGTGCCCTCCATCCACTTAAGCAACTTTGGAACAACAGAAATGAATTAGGATTATTGAATGCTGATGTAGAAAGCTGAGATATCAAATATTTAATGCCCCGAACATAATGATGTAGTTGATTGTGTGTTCTTGTTAGTTTCGGCTTTATCATTTTGCATCAGTGATCCTGCAAATGCGTTCATTCTCCTGCAAGGCTCTTCGGGTGTTGCTATGGAGACCATAGCTGCTCTGACATATTCCCCCAGGCCCTGTTTGCTGGCTTTTTTCAGTAAACACTTAATTATGCATTGCATTCGGCAATCAGGGTGGTTAGAGGAGAGTTTGCTTAAGCTGATTTCAGGTTAAAGATGAGTTCCCCCTCATAAACAGTTGCTTTCAAAAGTCTGGCGTGATTTTAATAAATAAGACAAAATCAAGAATTCTCCAAGAGAAAAACAAACAAGTAAGAAAGCAAAAAATTTGGTCTAGCCGAGACCGGTTTGGCTCAGTGGATAGAGCGTCGGCTTGTGGACTGAAAGGTCCCAGGTTCGATTCTGGTTGGGGGCATGTACCTTGCTTGTGGGCACATCTCCACTGTTGGGTGTGCAGGAGGCGGCTGATCAATGTCTCTTTCTCATCAATGTTTCTGATTTTCTATCTCTCTCCCTTCCTCTCTGTAAAAAATCAATAAAAAATACATTAAAAAAATTTTGTCTAATTTATTTAGATAACAGATCCATATAAAAGTCTATAAAAGCCTAATTAACAACCTTAACTCCATACTATAAACACTCATAATTTTGGGAGCAGAATGTTTTTTTTTGTTTGTTTGTTTGTTTTTGTTTTACACCCGATAACCTAAACAGAGAAATCACACAAAGATAAGTATTTTTTGAGGACTATTCTGTCTAGGAAGATTGCATTATCAAAATGTAAGGTCCTTCTTTAGGTCGGGGATTTTCAATACAGGACTGGAATTCTGGGGTTTGTGATCCACCCGCTCTTCCTACAGGTGTGAGCAGAATTTTGTTTCCGGGTGTACATGTACATCTTTCTGAAAAGAGGGCTCACAAACTGGGAAAATCAACAGACAAAACAAAATGTAGGCCCTTGATTGGTTTTAATGAAAAGTATCCCATGCTCTCTGGAGAAAGCCTGTTAGCTCTTTGCCATCACACACACTCACCAAGATCCAGGAAGCGTTTTCATGGGAGGAACCCACCTCGAGCCTGTTCAACATCCAACTCTGGGTTTGAATAGAGACATGCCTGTTTGTGCTGGAATTCTTCCTCATTGGGAGGAACAAGGGATGGGTTAGATGCCCCAAATAAAGGAGATCTGACCCACGCCTCGCATTCTATAAGTTACAATAAAAGCTGTGCCCTAGTTGTGGATGAAAAGGGGCCACGTGCTAACCTGACTAATTCAGGGAACGCCTGTGTGGCGGCCTTGCAAACTCGAAGCATGGTCTGAAATTAAAACCTTTCCATTAAAAAGCAGTTTAGCGCTGGCCGGCGTGGCTCAGTGGATGGAGCGTCGGCCTGCGGACTGAAGGGTCCTGGGTTCGATTCTGGCCAAGGGCACATGCCTGGGTTTTGGGCTCGATCCCCAGTGGGGGGCATGCAAGAGGCAGCCAATCAATGATCCTCTCTCATCATTGGTGTTTCTCTCCTTCTCCCTTCCTCTCTGACATCAATAAGGAAATATATATATTAAAAAAACAAAAGCAGTTTATAGTGAGTAGTCATGTCCTAGGGATAGTAGTCAAGATTCTAGGTTATGTGTCTGTCCAAACATCAATTTTCATCTTAACTGAGCCTACTGTCTTTTGTATCTAAGATAACATACCTATGGAAGGTCAGGATAACTTGTAACTTCCCTTTTTCCAGATCCCTCAGGCACAAATGGCACCAGGACACAGACCACAGATTCCCTCCTTGTTGTTGTTACCTGTTAATTGCTGACTATCACCTACCCTGCACCCACTAAGTAAAAAGAAGTGTCATTTACTTTTTATCCAATCCCAGAGGTTTCCCCACTTTCCTTCCACCTCCCTAATCTATCACCAATGGAGTTCAGGTAACCCACTTACATCTCCTCTTTGTTAATAATGTATAAAAAAACAAGGTGAAATTTTCTCAATACCTTGAGAGTCTTCTTCCTGTCAATTGTCGACAGTTTGGCTCAAATAAACTCAGGTTTGAATGTTTCTTACATTAACATAGTGAACTCAGTTTTACTAAAATGATTTAATTCAATGAAATAACTTTGACAGATTCCTGGAGGACATAGATTTTGGTTTGATTCACTTTTTATTAGTTATTTACTGTGTGCCAGGTACTCCCTTATACACTCTATTTTATGTCCTCCTTGTGATTCCAATGTAGTTATTTACACTAACAATAAAAAAATGGAGGCAAGGGCTTAGAGCCAGACAAAACTCAGACAGAACGACCGAAACAAATCTAGGAATGAAAGGGGCCAACACCTCTCCACTGAATGCCAACAATGTGAATGTATTTGTGCAGCTGTGTGGGTGTGTAATACACCACCCAAGACTGAGAGGCCTAGCCAAAAACCGGTTTGGCTCAGTGGAGAGAGTGTCGCTCTGCGGACTGAAAGGTCCCAGGTTCGATTCCGGTCAAGGGCATGTATCTTGGTTGTGGGCACATCCCTAATAGGGGATGTGCACAAGGCGGCTGATCGATGTCTCTCTCTCATCGATGTTTCTAACTCTCTATCTCTCTCCCTTCCTCTCTGTAAAAAAATCAGTAAAATAAATAAAATAAAAAAAGACTGAGAGGCCTAAAGTCACACTTCTATCTCATTATCTCATGGTAGTATGGGGTAGAGAGGGTACAGCATTATCTCTACTCCACAGTGTCTGGCTTCACTGGTTTGGCCCAATGACTGAGGACTGAGCAATAGGACCACCTGCATCTTTCTCTGTGCAGTGTCAGGCCTCTCCATGGGCTTGCTCATGTGGTCTTTCCAGAATAACAATCTCAGGTTGTTGCAGAAGGCCAAAGAAATGCCAAGCATGCTTCCTAGAGAAAGGGAGGGACCCCGTTTATTAAGACTAGTGAACTCCAGAAATAATTCCCAAATCAGAGTGAAGGAACACGCAGAGGGCTTCACTTTTATAACCTTCTGGGGTCTCTGTCTTGCAGATATGGTTCCACCCCCTCTCCTGGGCTTACAGGAAGGCCCCCAGGCCATATCCCATGATCTGTCCTGGGGCCAGGGATAAGGACCTCCCCGCCCCCACCTCCAGGGCAGGGCACTGTTCACAGTTCCATGGCCTCAGCATTTAGAAAACAAGTTCTGCAAGAGCAGTTTCCTCCTCATTGTAACCCAACTTCTTACATGGTGGCTCAGGGCTCCAGATCAAGGTCTTCAAAAACCGGGGCAGAATCTGCAACACACCTTTACTGAGAACCCCGCCTCCTGGGCTCTAGAGCATCACTCCATGCACGGAAAGGGGCTGCATGCTAACCTGTGAAGCTCAGGGAAGACTGAGCGGCAGCCTTGCAAACTCAAGAGGTCTAACGTAACCACAAACTTTTTAGTTAAAAAGCAGGTCTACGGTGGGTAGTCATGTCCTTGGCTGGTATCTTCCCTGACAAAGATCAGCTCTGATCTTAACTGAGCCTATTATTGTCTTTTTGCAGCTAAAATCACATCTCTTTAGAATGTCAGGGTAACTTGTAACTTCCCTTTTTCCAGATCCCTCAGGACACAACCAGTGTAAGAGGGCAGAGACCACAAAGTCGCTCTTTGTTATTGTTATCTGTTCACTGTTGACTGTTAGCTATCCTGTACCCATATCCTGTCCCAGGGGTTCCCCCTTCCCTCCCCCTTTGCTTTCTCCCACCTTCCTAACCTGTCACCAACGGATTTCATGTAACCCACTTATGTCTCCTCTTTTGATTATAATTTATAAAACAAGGTGCAAAACTGCCATTTTGCAGAGCATTATCTCAATCCCTTGAGATTCTGCTTCCTGGCAATTGTTGACAGTTTGGCTCAAATAAACTCACAAAAAATTCTTTACAGGTTTGAATGTTTCTTATGTAAACAACTCCATTTGTCAAGAAGATACTAGAGCCAGCCCAGATTGAAGAGGTTGGGGGAAGGGAGGGGCGGCTCTACCTTCCAATGGAAGAGGTAGCAAAAACTGGGTAGCTATGTTCTGCTGCTCAAAAGGCAGGGCAGATAGAGCAGGTAACACTGTTCAGTAACTGTCCTAACTTCTCTCCATGCACATTATCTCAGTTACCTCTACAAAGCAGCCCTGTCATCCCATTTTACAGATGTGAAAACTGAGGCTCAGAGAGATTATGTAATCTGTCCAAGTAGTGGCACAGTAGGGATTCAACCCAGGATTGCCTGCAAATTCTGTGCCATTCTCCACTAATCTTCCTGGTTTCACAATGCTTTGAATCAAATTATAATCACTAACAGGCCCCATTAATTGCTTTGCCTTTCTTCCTAATACCCTATTTGGATCTTTCATGAAATCTATATATATATTAAAACCTAAGTGACCATTTGAGCATTAGACCGTTCAGCTGGTAGCTATGATGCACACTGACCACCATGGGGCATGGAAACATGGAAAAGAATGATAAATCTCAGAGAAGAAGAAGAATGGGGGGAGGGCAGGAAGAAATTAACCAAAGATCTTACATGCATACTAGAGGCCCAGTGCACAGATTCATGCACCAGTGGGTCCCTCAGCCTGCCCTGTGGGGATCTGGCCAAAACCAGCAGTCCAATATCTACCCCCTGCCCCTGGGCTAATGCTGTATCATATAATTACTCATAATTTTTTTTGGCATACAGGCATCTCCCCAAAGAGATCACAGAATCACAAAAATGGAGAGCTGTAAATTGTGAGATGGGTAAACAGGAGGGTACACAGGGACAGCATCTTGCCAGGATCACAGAGATGATTGGAGGAGAGAGAACTGGGCTGAGGGGGAACAGTAACTTCTGGCCCAACCCCTCGCTCTGTCTTCTTATCTACAGTCTGGGCACCTAACAGCCTCTGAAAAAATGTGTAGTGAAGCCAGCGATTACTGATGATATTCCTTCCCTCTGTCTTGTCTAGAGCTGAACCTTGTCGAAGGGAAGATAATTTGCTAACAAAAGTACTTGAAGTGCATTTCTTTCACTGGCTTTGAGATGTCTGTCAATTTTTCCATCTAGTTCTAATCTAATAGAGCCTAAATCCATTTTCAACTAATTATAGGAAATGCTTCTATTACGTAAATTAAGTCTGCTACTACCCCGGTAGCCTGGCCAACAGATACCTTTTCCTCCATTCTCCAAGGTTCGCTTTTCCTTCCTTTTAAGGAGCGTGTCACTCCCAAATCACCCAGCCGTGCCAGAAGCTTCTTCAGGTCAATCTGCCCTCAGGAGGGACAGAACATCCACCAGTTCTGAATCCCAGAGCCCTGCCTGTACTGACTGCAAATTGCTAATCCTTGTAGAGCTAGGCAATGCTCCTTCTGGCTTTAGGAAAACAAAGGATGGCTTGCTACTTGCTGGAGGCTACACAGCCTGCCAAAAGCACAGTGGTGGGAGTTAGAATTACCCCCCAAAAATGCTGTGAAAACGCCTGTCCTGTCCACAGCTGCTTTGCTTCCTTTCATAAACGAGCTGAAGAAAACTTCCAGTCGCACGGCCCACGGTGCATGTGCTCCTAAAGGAAATGGTGAAGCCCACAGCGACAGGGAAAATAAAAACTTGGCTGAGAGCATGCCCGGCACAAAGTCCAGCTGCAGATGTAAAGAGCGGTGCCTCATGCTCCAGCTACTGGCTGTTCAGGAGGATTCCCCAACACGTGGGCCACGAGGATGAAAAGGAAGTGGAAAAGGAGGGAGCGTAGAGGATACAGCCAAATGCACACCTGGGCAGGCGGTTTACGATTGTTCTATATGTGGTTCACCGTGGACACATGTGTTGTCATGCAAGTATAGTCACGTGGAGATGGCAGGAAGCAAAATATTCTTCAAACTTGCCTGTGGCCTTCTCTCCCCAGCAGAGCATCCTTCCCTGCCCTGAACAGGTGTGGTTACTCACAACTCTCCCATCCACCTCAACCCTGCCCCCTCCTCTGCATCTGGAACTGAAAGGGGGCAGCAATAGAATTGGGGGAACCAGCTAGTATAAGAAATATGCATCATGCTCTGTTAACCATGGTTGTTTTATTCTGATTAAAGAAGGCATATTCTACCCTGGCTGGAGCTGACCTGGCGATACAGCCCTTCCTCCCCATTTGGAGCTGCCAGTCATTATGGGAAGATGAACAAGGAGGCTACAGAACCAGAGGTGCGAACCCTTTGAAGATCCCCTGCCCCCTCTTTCTGCACACCTGCAGGCCTTAGCAGACCTCCAGCCTGCTTACCTGCCAAAACTGCCCACCTGGCACTCCCTTGGGCTACTTCCCCAGGTAACCCCAGCCCTTGCACATCACTGAGCCCTCTGAAGACCCCTAGTCCTTTTACATGTCTGCAAACTGCCCTTTTGCCTACTTTTCCTTGCTGCTTGTGCTATATAAGGAACTGGCTGATGGTGGCGTGCAGAGCAGATTTCTGTGACTGACTTGCTGCTCTCCCATCCTGGTGGCAGTACTGGAATAAACGTTACCTGTCCTCTCCTGGAAGAGGGGACCAGCGGAGAGGAGGAGAGGACCTTCTGTAACTGGCCTCCCTGGCTCCTCACAGCACTGTGTGCTCCAGGCAGGCCAAGCCCCCCCTGCATGGGGCCTGTTCCACCTGCAGCTTTCACCTAGCCCTTCTCAAGGCTTATGGTTCAGATCTTGGCTTAAAATGTTGCCTCCTCAGAATGTCCTTTCAAGTCACCATATGGAAAATAAGTACCTCGTTATTTCCTTATTAACACATTCTGGTTATTTTCTTTTTATTGTTTTCATCAGAATCTCTCTGTGTGCACTGTTCACACAAGAAACATCCAAACCTGCAGATAATGTTTATGAGTTGATTTGAGCCAACATGACAACATATGCTGGCAGGCAAGATCTCAGATGCTCTGGAGAATAGCAGTTCTGCACCCTCCTTTATGCATTTCAAATTAAGGAGGGTCATAAAGAAGATTACATGGAGGTGGGGAAAAGCAAGAGGATTGGACCTGGTGATACTATTTTCCACAGAATCCCTTTCATCGTCCACAGTGTTGAAGGCATTTGCTCACATTTTTAAAAAGTAAGTTCCATTAGATCAAAATTCCTTCCCGCTCCCTCATTCTCTTCTGTATTCCTAGCACCTGGTTCAATGCCTAGAACATGCGAAGGACACAATATGTACTTGAAGGCAGGGAGGGAGGCCTGACAGGGGGGCAGCTTGGGGCAAGGAGAAAGGAGAAAGAGGGAGGAAGATAGCCATAACCTCAGGAATCCTGTTCTTCCACTCATGGCATCCATTCTTTTTTAGAGCAGAATTCCACTTTCGAATTTGAAAACTAGCAGAAAAATCTGTCAGATCAATTAGAGTGCAGGAGGAAGGAGAGGTAAAAAAAAAAAAAAAAAACTATTGTTTTTTTCTTTGTTTGTTTGGGGCTTATCAGTAGCAAAAACGAGGAACTGTATAGATCAAATAATTTTGCAGAAAAATGCAGTTAGGTTTTAAAATTGTCCAGGTAACCATTAGGTCTCCTTGCCCCTCCTCTGTCTCTCTCACTGGAAAGGCGTGATCGGGTAGGTAGTATCTGGCTACAGTTTGCTGGTTCTTCAGCGCTCACACCACGCACCAATGGTTCACCAGTCTCCACTAACGATGCATAGTGTTTTAAACAATTATCAGTCTGAGAACAAGAAGGAATTTTTACCAACATGTCATAAGTACATTCTGAGTACCATTTAAGAGCACAGTAAAACTATCACTTCTAGACAGATCCCAGAGACTAATAAATTTAACAAAGGCCTTTAAGAGCCCTTTGTCTCAATAAAATATACTGAGTTGATTACTTTCAGGCCCAAATATGGGTGAAAATCAATTATGAACATTTAGGAGCTCCAACTTCCCTCCCTGGGTGAGAAGCCCACTGCGCCCTCCCCCCACCGACATCCTGTCTCCCCTCCCTCCTGTGACATCACCCTTGCCTCCAGTTTCCTCCAAGGCCACAGCTCCTCACCCCTACTGTCTGTCTCCTTTTCTAGTTAATTTTAACTGCTGGAGTTTTTCACGGCTAGATCCTATCCACTTCTCAATAACCATGCCACCAGGAATGTAACAGCAACCCTTAGTTGGAGCCACTCTTTTATGCAACGATCTCACTAAAATAATACTGTTCCCATCGCCTGCTGTGGACTGTGTTCCACAGAGGAGGGGACAGACACAGAGAAGATCAGTAATGTGCCCATCCTGGGTCACATGGCTCGTCATGGACAGAGCCAGGCACTCAGGTACCACGTCAGCTCGTAACCATTTCTCCAGACCTGTGGTTTGCAATGGGGCAATTTTGCCCCTCAGGAGACAAATTGGAAATATCTGGAGATATGGTGGTGGTTACAACTGGGGGATACTACTGGCATCTGGTGTGTAGAAGTTTGGTAAATAAATGTCCAATAATGCGCAGGACAAGAGCAGGGAGGAAAAATGTTTCCTTCTTCCCTTCTAGGTTCTTTGTCTGCTCTAAGAATTAAACTGGCATAAGACAGGTGTTCAGGAGAAATACAAATTTTGTACATACAGGAGCCCCCTAAAAATAGAAGACTCGAAGGCAGTCAGGCAATGGAGGCTTGTATACCATCCTAAGCTAAAGACGAGAAGAGCCAATATTTGGGAAACGGATGTTTGCCAAGCCATAAAGATAAGCCTTTCTGATATAAACAGTTATTTCTGGTAATAGCTCTCTTCCTGGTATAGATCCATCTAAATTGTTTTAGGCAGTGAAAGGGGGGTTAGAAAGCTTTGCCTGAATCTGCTGGGTCTTAAACAATCCACATGTCAAAGTGGCACATTTTGGGGTGGTGTATTCTGCTCCCCTTGACAGCTCCCACGACGAAGAATTATCCAGCCCAGGACATGAGCAATGCAGAGACTGAGAAACTCTGCTCTCTAGCACTTTCATAACCTTTTGCTACTCTGTTTTTCCAAAAATAAGACAGTGTCTTATATTAATTTTTGCTCCCAAAGATGTGCTAGGTCTTATTTTCAGTGGATGTCTTATCTTTCCATGAAGAAGAATGCATTACACATTTATTGTTGAACAGGAAAAAAAAAGGAAATTTATTACCTGTATATGTACGGTAGTAGTTGTCATCACAAAACAGCTCACTGATTGGCCGCAGCACAGCTGGAGCTGTTCAGGCAGTGCGAGGTCTCTTTAAATCAGACGCCTTACGGTAGCTTCAAGGGCCTTATATTCCGGGAAGGCCTTATTATTGGGGAGGTCTTATTTTTGAGGGGATACCTTATATTACAGCAAGAGGCAAAACTGGAAGTAGGTCTTATTTTCAGGGGATGTCTTACTTCCAGGGAAACAGAGTAGGTAAGTTATCCCTACCCACAGCTCTGAGTTCGATCTGTTAAGTGAATATACCAGAGTTTACATTCTGAGCCCTGACCTCTTCTTTGACTTTTATGACTTTCCTGCATTTGGATATACAACTTGCATCTCCATGTGACATCACAAATGCAGTGTATACAAAACTGACCTGTTTCCTTCTCCAGGGCTTCGGGTCTCAGCAAATGACACCGCATCCAATCGACTGACTACAAAAGCCAGAAGCCTGGGGGACCCCTTGGCAATTTTTCCTTCTTCCTCTTCCCCAATTCTATCCCATGCATCGGTTCTAGCCCCCAAGTCTCTCTGGAGATCACCCATTCCTCTCCATCTCTACCAACACTGGCTTCCGAGTCCCTGGTTCCCTTCAGCAATTTCTAGCGTGGCCAATTTCAGCCAGCTCCCCTGCTCCGCCTCCCCACTCATCAACCAGGCACCTCTCATAGAGTGTGATGCCTCAGAAGACATCACTGGAAAATTGCTATGCCGAATTTTTTAAAGTTGGAAACTATTAAGTGGACATTTTCCCCAGCTCTGTCCACACACACCCTTCTCTGAGCAGATTCCCCAGTTTGGCCATCCACGGAGAAAGGTAGCTCCTGGATGAGCTCAGAAATGCACCAAAGCAGCTTCAGCAACACATGCAGGAAGAAAACTGTGGAATTCATGGGAGTGTGTGTGTGTTTTCCCATTCTCAACGCTGTGCCTGACACATAGTAAGTACTTAATAAAGAAAAAAGAAAAAAAAAAACAAGAAGAAAAAATAAAAAATAAATAAAAATACCTTGAATATATATATGTGTGTGTGTATGCATATACACATGTATACATGTATACATATATACATATATACATACAGAGAGAGAGAGAGAGAGGGCACTTACTACGCTTACTAAAGCACCAGATCCTATGCTGAGTGAAGGGATTACACTGGTGACAAAAAACTGGTCTTTCAGTCATGGCCTCTCCCGATCACAAACCAAACACTTCCACACAGAACCCATTCCAGCAGGAAAGCTGTGCCTTTGTTTCTGGCAGGCAGCGTCCCACCAGCCCTGTCCTCCTTCTCGTCCTCTGCCGCGAACAGCGGCTCCGGGTCCTGTTCCCTTTATCTTCATCCTTGCATGAATTCCTCTCTCCCATTCTGACATTTGAGAGGAATATTCTTTACCATCTTCATTATTTTGTGTATGCTCCCTAGGGGCAGAAATGAAATTGCTAGGGTGGTGGGTGGCATGTTGATAAATTGAATACAGACAGACAGCTCCTCTCTATGTACATCAGCATCCATCATCTACAGCAGGCTTTCCTAATCTGGATTCAACTGATCCAATCAGGTCCTGCAGTGGCTTATGAGAGCTTCTGAAACATCCTAGAAAAACATAAATGTTTGCATGTCCATGCATCGCTGTGCTTTCCTGAGATGATTCCATCAAATTCCCAAAAGGCCCGTGACTCCTCAACCCCCTAAGTGAAGAACCGTTGAGATGCACAGGGCATCAATTAAGCAAATCAACTGTTTATGTGTGCTTGCTGCGGCATAATTACAACAGCCGTGTTTTCAAAACCAAAAGTCAGGGTACCGATTTGGCACATTGCTGGACACTAAGATATGATATTGAAATGAGAATTTCTCTAGAAAACCCAAGACATAGGCTCACTCAGGATGTGACGGGAGCCAAGGTGCCCCGGCCTGCAGGGCAAGTCAACAGGAACGGCGGGGCGACGCACCTAAGAGAATGAGAAACAGACAGGGACACAAAGAATGGAGGCAAGACAAATGGTGTTCTGATCAAGCCTCAAAATTTTTATTCTTGGTGGCTCTTATATATGCTCAGAGAGGGGAAGGGGAAGGAAGAAGGGGTCGAAACTAGTTAACTAG
>PVJN01014388.1:0-45396 GCA_004026805.1 Lasiurus borealis | reverse complement strand
AATTTGTTGTTCTACTTATGTATGTATTCATTGGTTGATTCTTGTATGTGCCCTGACTGGAGCTTGAACTCACAACATTGGTATATTGGGATCAATGCTCTAACTAACTGAGCTATCCAGCCTAGGCCACAGCCAGCTTTTGATTTTTTAAAAATATATATTTTATTGATTTTTTTACAGAGAGGAAGGGAGAGGGATAGAGAGTTAGAAACATCGATGAGAGAGACATCGATCAGCTACCTCCTGCACACCCCATAATGGGGATGTGCCCACAACCAAGACTCATGCCCCCAACTGGAATTGAATTTGGGACCCTTGAGTGCACAGGCTGACGCTCTATCCACTAAGCCAAACTGGTTTGGGCACACAGCCAGCTTTTGAGAGAGAGTTCTGAATGCTCTCATCTGAAATTTACTCTTCAACAAATTCCAAATTGGCATTTGCCCTCATTATTACACTGAAATTATCTTTGCCAAAGTTATCAATGACCTATAGTGACAATTGATCAATTGATATTATTACTTTATTTGACTTCTATGTAATGTTTTGAACATTTAAACACTCATGTTCTTAAATATTTTTTTTCTACTTGGCAACACACTCTACTTGTTTTTCCTGTATTTCTCCAGATGCCTCCTTTGCATATTCTTCTCCCACCTCTACTCAACTTCTGAATGTAAGTTTCTCCACGCACAGTCTTAGGCTCTATCCTATTTCCAACCTCTCCTTATGTAATCTCACCCACTCCCATGGCTAAGTGCTGACTAACCCCACTTGTAACTACAATACTAACTTTTCTCTGAACTCCAACTTAGGTCTAATGAGATGCCTCCAAACCTCTTAAATTCATGGTATAAAACCCCATCCAAATTTGTTCCTTCTCCAAAGGATGATGGCCAGAAATGTGACAATAATCCCTATCACAACTTTTCTCTCTCATCCCCAAATCACCAAAATCAGTTGATACTATCTCCAAATTATATCTCAAATCTGTGTACTTCTTTCAATCTCCACCAAAACTGCAATAATCTCTTGCTTGACTACTGTAGCAATTTCCTAGTCAACCTACATTGACCTTTCTATCCTGCATTTTTCACCAATCCAGAGCAAGACATAAAACATGAAGAAAATTAAAATAATTGAAATGAAGAAGCCAAAATTATTATATGTGTATTTCCTATAATACTATCATATATATCCCATTGCTCTCAACTAAAAAACTAATAGAATTAATAAAATTAGCAAATAGAGCCAACAAGAAATTGAATAAACGCACGAGGTACTTAACAAAAATCAAGAGCTTTTCCATATATAAGCAATACTAACAGTCCTATGACTGCCTATTATTTTCTTCTCATCCCATGCCCCCTCTTAAAACCCCATACACTGTCTGTTAAGTCAGCTGAGTTGGCTGCAGGGATATTTAGACACAGGTAATCAGACCAGAGGTGAGTCAATTAGATTATCACGATACCCAGGGACCACAGTTTTTATTAACCCTGAAATAAAGTTATGCAAACTGAGGAACAAGGCTGCCATTTGGAGTGGTCATTTAATACTAAGCTTAAGCATTAGCAAATAAAGTTAGGTTGTAAGACAAGCAAGAGAACAGAACAGTTTCCCAGAGAAGAGAAATCATTCAGCCAGAGAAGAAAAGAGAATGCAGAACATGTCAAACTTGCAGCCCACGTTCTGCATGGTGCCCACAACGACTATTTTTGTAGCCCAGCCAATATAACAGTATGTAAGAAACGTTTTAATAAAAATTTCATAACTTAGTTTTTACAATATCCTGTTATACATAATTATTAAAAACGAACTATTGCCGAAACAGGTTTGGCTCAGTGGATAGAGCATCGGCCTGTGGACTGAAAGGTCCCAGGTTCGATTACGGTCAAGGGCATGTATTTGGTTGCAGGCACATGCCTCTTGGGGGGCGTGCAGGAGGCGGCTGATTGATGTCTCTCTCTCTCATCAATGTTTCTGACTTTCTATCCCTCTCCCTTCCTCTCTGTAAAAAAATCAATAAAATATATTTAAAAAAATGAACTATAATGTTCGCTAATGACTGATTACTATAATCATGTTGCACTCATTTCCCTTACGTCACCTTATGTGCAGGTGCACCATTTCTCTCCACTAATACTAGCAGCGAATGTTCTAGCAGCCCATTGCCATATCATTAGTCTTGGACTGACTTGTTTGATGTGTGCAACAGCAAATATTTCACTTTTGGAAAACAAGAAATATAGGTTTATTTGCATTATGCTTATTAATTTGTGCAGTTATTCAGTGTCTGGTAATGTTCAAGAAAAAATATTTTTATGAAAATATTCTATTATTTTATGTTGATTACTCATTTATTTCAGCCCTTTGTATTTAGCATGTCTCTATTGAAATAAACCTGTTTCTATGAAAATTGAAGCTTTTATTTTTTTTGTGGCCCACATAAACTTAGACCTTGTTTATCTGATCCATGTTAGCCTTTGAGTTTGACATGCTTGGCTTAGGTTCTTAACAGTTTTTCTAATTCCTGATTCCAACCCCACTGAGGTTTAACCACATTCTGCTACATCCTGAATCAATATGTATATTTAACATAAACCAAAGTGTCAATGCTTTTTATGTTTTGGAACTAGGTGAACTGATACTAAATTCATAAGAAAGGCAAAAATAAAAGGAAGGACTTAGCATATTGCTATGTGCTGGGCACTGATTAGAATTCTTTGCATGATGTGTTTTACACAAAGTCAATAGGTATCATTATTATTCCCAGTTGAAAGTTAAAGTGGGTAACTATCAAAATATAAATGTCTAGCAAGTTGTACTATAAATGAGTAAAAACATGCAAGGAAACATTTGAAAAGAAGAGAAGTTTTAGTGCTACATATTAAGACTAAATTAAAATAATGTGGTGTCAATATAGTAATTAACAGAGAGAATACATATCCCAATAAATAATCTTAGTACATAAGAATCAGCATATAATAAAGAATCATGAGCAAATGTTTAAGGAAATTATTATAAAACACAGAACTGAGGGAAAAGTTGATTTTCATTTTCATATTAAACTAATCACCAAAATAAGTTTTAGATTGAAGCAAGGGTTAAAATATATAAAAAAAAAAAACTAGGAGAAAATGAGAGTGATTTCTTAAAGCATAGAAATTGAAAACACAGAGGTAGTTAAGGAGATTTTTTTAAAAGACCCAAGTGAAATAAGAAATTTAGAATTTCTACATATCAATATACAATAAAAAATAAAAGTAAACAAACTTTAAGATGGGAATAATATTTGTAATTCAAATGACATAAGATTATTATGAGTTTTGCATGTGTGTAAATGTTTAACAAGATATAGTTAAGGAAATGCAAGATACAGATAAAAAGTTAAATAGAATAATATTTATTGATTAAAAATTGGTAAACATTTAAAAATGCAATACTTGAAATAAGTTAGGGTAGAATAAAGATGTAACCACTCATGAAAATATAAACTGGTTTACAAAAAACAACGAAACATATAACCTTTCAGGAAAGTTAATTTGCATATATGTATCAAGTATCTTAAAAAAAAATTTTCCATAATTATTAACCCAATGATTCTAATTCCTGAAATCTAGTTTAAAGGAAGAACAAGAAATATATTTAAAGATACTTGCCAAAGTATGCTAATTCTGCATTATATATATTAGCTAAAAGAAAAAAAGTTGAAAATACAATAACTTTTAGGAAAGACTTAAATTTCCAACAATGGAATGGTTAAATAAATTATAACATATCTACATAGAGAAATATTATGTATTTATTAAAATAATACTTGATAATTTAACACTTAAGAAATATTAGAGCCCTTGGTGATTATTCTTTGTTTCATGTCTCTTCTTTTTTTAATACTTCATTTTTTCTATAACCATTATTAAAGATGCAACAAAAGCATATTTCACATAATCTATAATTATTCACTAGCCCTATAAAGAATTTTTTAAAAAAGACACACAATTAATAATGACTAACATTAAGCCTCTTGTTTGGCTATGGGATCACCATTACAATTCCCAATTTCCTGCTACCATGGCTAATTAAAAGTTGGCATGGTTACTCCCATACTAATTGGCATTGGTCACAGATAAATTTCTGTGATTTTTGAAATATATTTATTATTCTACTCCATCTGTTCTCTTCAGTTTTTATGTCAGCTGTCAAATTAAACAAGTAAACCCTTCCTAAAAGTTGTAGAAATTTTATATATTACCAAGGTAAATAAAACAATTGCATAACATGCTTTTTTTCAGTAGAATTCTACAAGGTGAACCACGAGAGAATTCACAGGAAATAATGTGACGTGTTGACATTGATGATGGGAAAGTGCTATATTTATAACAGTAGTTAACATTCTTGCATTAGTTTCGAATACAAGGCATAACTGCCAAGAAAGATAGTGAAATCCTAAAAATACATCTCAACTCCGACCACCTGCTTTTTTCAGTTATACTCTCTGTTTTACATTAGCTAAAATCAATAAGCTCAGGAGATTATGTAAAAGTATTAAATCATTTATTGGTTTAATTATTTTATATATTTCCCTATTCCCATTCCAATTAAGAATTTCATTTTCTATAATATTTTCCTATTACATACAAAGCATCCCTACAATTTTAAAGAGAAAAGTACCTTTGACCCAGTCTCCAAGTTCCACTATGTAAACATAATTTTAAGAATTATACTGCATGTCATGGGAGAAAAATAAGAAAAAATATTCTAATAGCTAAATCTACTCAACCTTTTCACTTTGGGGTTTGTTATACTAAAATAAAACATTTATTTAATTTGTGTTCAATTTATTACAAAAATAGCCTCATTTTTTTACCCCTTCATATATATGCAATCTTGCTATACATATCATCAAGTGGTGGCATCTATTTTCCTACTTCTTATATCTGGGCTGTATTTGGGATTTGTTCTAGCTGACTAAATGTGACACAGGTGATGGGATGCTAGTTCTGAGCTGAGGGCCTCTAGAAGCCTTAAATGCTCCTGCTTATTCTATATAATAAAGAAGTAATAATCAAATTGACCATCATTCCAACACACAAGATTGCTGCCCCCATGTGGTCAAAGATGGCTGCACCCATGTGGACACAGGATGGCTGCCACAAGATGGCTGGCAGGGGAGGGCAGTTGTGGGCTATTAGACCAGCAGGGGATGGC
Source organism: Lasiurus borealis (assembly GCA_004026805.1). Taxonomy (NCBI): domain Eukaryota; kingdom Metazoa; phylum Chordata; class Mammalia; order Chiroptera; family Vespertilionidae; genus Lasiurus; species Lasiurus borealis. Next base: position 40,185 of record PVJN01014388.1, on the reverse strand, counting down.
AGTTGGGAGGAACCAGGCCTGCAAGGGAGGGAAGTTGGGGGTGACCAGGCTTACAAGGAGGGGAGTTGGGGCCAACCAGGTCAGCAGGGAGGAAAGTTAGTGGTGACCAGCCTGGCAAGGGAGGGCAATTAGGGGTGGGAAGTTAGGAGCAACTGCAGGGAAGCAGTTAGGCATTAGGGAGTGATTAGGGGAGTGATAAGGGAGTGATTAGGGGGTGATTAGGTTGGCAGGTGGAAGTGGTTAGGGGCAATCAGGCAGGCAAGCAGGTGAGCAGTTGGGAGCCTGCAGTCCTGGATTGTGAGAGGGATGTCTGTGATCGGCCTAAGCAGGCAGTCAGACATCCCTCGAAGGATCCCAGATTGGAGAGGGTGCAGGCTGGGCACCCAACCCACCCCCTATGCACAAATTCCATGCACCAGACCTCTATCCTTACATGTTTCTGCTTGCGTTTATCTTAAGATCAAGAACAGGATAATGTTGGAGGATGAGGAGACACATTATTTATCAAAAGCAAACCTAGACCAGCCACTCTCAGCCAACCTGCCAGCTGAGAAGAGATATGTAAGCAAACTGAATAAGATGGGCTGAGATCCAAGAATCAATGAATTAAGGTCAGTCTAAAGTGCTAATTTACAGAACCATCAGATTAATGAATATTGTTTTTAGCCACTATATTTTGGGGTGATTTGTTAGAAACCAGTAGCTAACTAATACATTCTCTTGTCTCTTATTTACTTATTTAGAAAGAAAATTAGTAAGTAATATTAGCAAATAAAATAATTAGACATAACTATATAAAACCTATTTTCCTCATGATATCAATATTTATATTTTTCATATTTTGGCTGTTGGGGATATTAACATTTATAAACACTTTTAATTTATAAGTATTATTTAACTCCTATAATAATCCCGTGAGGTAGAAATTGTGTTTAGTTTATATAAAAGAAAATTACATAAGGTAAAAAAGAAAGCATGGAAAATGTCCAGATTCACACAACTGTCATGACAAAGGTAGACGGAAATGGAATACAGGACTATATAAATCCATGTATTCCATGAGAATCAATCTACAACCAAATTGTCAAGTCCAGGCTTTTTTTGGAGTTGTATTTTAGAAACCAGGCATGTGTGCTCCCTGCAGAATGACTTAGATCCTGTCCCCAGAATGATCTGAAGATTAATGTATGCATATACTTACTCAGTTGGACTTTTTCTCATTTTCTAACAAATTTTAAAAGGGCCAAAATGTCACAGTGATTTTTTCAAATCCTCAAGTTCTACGTGTAATTGATATAACAACTGAATGAAAAATGTACATATAAATAAGAAAAAATATATCCCAGTGTAAAAGCTCTTGATTTATTTGAAGTCATAACTATTGTTTCTAGTAGCAAATGATTACTATTAATTGTTTTCTGGGCCATAATCTAATTTAATACTAACAGTCAATATTTAGTGATTTACTGGCATGCAAAAATCATGTATTTATGGGACTAGTATAAAAATAGTCTTAATTTCTAAGTTTGGTTGTATCTCATTTTAAATACTTAAAACCAAAAACAACTTAGTGTTGATTTCATGTATGTCATGTAGCTTTCTGCCTTTGATGGTTGCTTTTGAAGCCATTATAGGAGAAATGGAAAACACTAGAAAATGTCCTTACGTATCTATTTTATGGCTTTGTCATTAATTTGGGTTTCTAGCCAAGTGGTTACTGTATTGCAGTAGGACTGAATCCCTTTCCTCCTATTTTGCTGTGAGAATTTGCTATTACATGTGCCTAGGTGCAGTTAGATATCACTACTGAATGAACTAAAATCAACAACATTTTTACCTAGAAATTGTAGGGAAATTTTCAGGAACAGTGTGGCATAAGTAACAGTTGCCACTTGTTGATGTCTCATGATCTGATGATATTTAATAATAAAGTTTAATGGAATCCCACTTAGCACTGAAGAAATTAGTTTTTCAACTTGAAGTTTGTCAGGGCTCGAATGACAACATAAAAATGACTATTTTAAATGCAAACAAAACTATATGATTTGAAGCAATTACTTAAAAATATTGACTGCTATAATAAAGCAGATGTTTACATCTGCTTTTTATTTGCTTCTTCTTTTCATAAATGTAACTAAGTTATATTCCTATTTTCATAAAGACCTAAAATAAAAAACTTGGTCTCAGGGTTTAGAAATGATGATCATTTCCATGACCCCTGCTAAATGGCCCTTTTCTAATGTGATGTTCATAGCTTAGTTCATGCATTTACATTTGGTCATATACTAAGAGTTTGACTACATCACTGCCAGAAAGGTTAACATTAAGGGATAGTTGTTACCCAAGAATAGACCCCATTTTGTTCCTACAAAAATACTGAAGTAATCTAAGGAAAACTTCACACCTTCCTGCCACAAGCAGAGGTGTTTAAGATAATACCTATGGAAGCAGAGAAGTCAGAATCTAGACCTCAGCTGTGGGACTGTCCCTCGGCCAAGATATAGATCCCATTCCTCCTGCCTTGTGAACGATGCTGTTAGAGTAGAAGGATGAATGAGCAATGACCATCTGACTTAGCCAGTCAGATGTGGGGCAGTGGAATGGAATCATTCCTATACACCTGAATGATAAACCAGACCGTGATAAACCTGAAAATAGCTGTGTTCTGGAAGATTCCTGTCAAGCATAAGTAACTCATTTTTGAGAGAACGAACCACCCTTCAAGTAATTTTTACTGGAGAACTGACTTGACTGGATGTGTTTGCTCAGGTACTATATGAGCTTCTGTTCTGTTTATATGTTGCTATCGACTGAGGAATGTACTTTCAAATGAAGTCCTCTATACTTGTTCCAGTTCCATAAACTAAGGTCAGCATAATCAACACACAGAGGAACCACTTACTCTGAAGTAACAGTTAAACTGGCCTGAGGCCTAGTTTTTGAATTATAATGAAAAGCTGCAGATTTCTCTACTTGATTATAATGGATTATAGAAAGAACACCTGAAAATCATCACATAGTATTTTATCATTGACAGTTAACATAATTCCTTTTGGATCAGCAATCATATGAATTATTTTATTTTATAACTAGTGAATTTTGTCATTCAACATAATCCCCTTTTCTTCCAATTACAGTTTACATTCAATATTATTTTGTATTAGTTTCAGGTGTTCAGAATAGTGGTTAGACAATCATACACTTTACAAAGTGGTCCCCCTGCTATTTCAGTACCCACCTGGCACCATACCTAGTTATTACAAAATTACTTACTATATTCACATCCTCATGACTATTTTGTGACTACCAGTTTGTACTTCTTAATCCCTTCACCCTTTTCACCCATTCCCCAATGCCCCTTTCCTCTGGCAACCGTCAGTCTGATCTCTGTATCTATGAATCTGCAAAGCAGTCAATTTTTAAACACAGTTAAGGCTAGAGGAGGGTAATTAAAGAAGAAAGGTAGGTCTGATACTAATTATATACTAGGTTTTCTACCAAAAATTGAAATTCAAATTAGTTTGTTCAGAAAACAAGTTATGCTGTTTGAGAACTGCTAGCAGGTTCGCCTCAGACCATCAGAAAACACAGATTATTTACAATATGATGTATATCAGTAGCAAAATTACAGTTATGAACTAACAACAAAATAATTTTATGGTTGGGGGTCACCACAGCATAAGGAACTATATTAAAGGGTTGCAGCATTAGAAAGGTTGAGAACCACTGCAAGCAGTCCACAAATCTCATGCTGGTGTCACACAAAAGTGAGTGCTTTACTTATTTTCCTTGTTCAATCTAGAAACAAAAAGTTTATAATCTAGAAACAAAAAGCCTCAATTATTTATCTTATATAAATATATATGGTTAAAATCAGAATACATAGCATGTAACCCTGAATATACATACACATACACACACACACACACACACACACACACACACACACACACCCCAGAGGCCCGGTGTACAAAATTTGTGCATGGGGTGTGTGTCCCTCAGCCTGTACCCTCTCCAATCTGGGACCTCCCCTACTGGGATTGGGCCCAAACAGGCAGTCGGACATCCCTCTCACAATCCAGGACTACTGGCTCCCAACTGCTCGCCTGCCTGCCTTCCTGATTGCTACTAACCGCTTCTGCCTGCCAGCCTGATCATCCTTAAATGCCCTCCTCTGCAGCCTGGTCCCCCCCAACTTCCCTCCTCTGCTGGCCTGATCACCCCTAACTGCCCTTCCCTGCAGTCTTGATAGCCCCCACCTGCTCTTCCTTGCAGGCCTGGTCCTTCCTACCGCCCTCCCCTGCTGGCCTGATCGCCCACAATTGCCCTCCCTTATAAGCCTGGTCCCTCCCAATTGCCCTCCCCTGCTGGCCATCTTGTGGTGGCCGTCTTGTGTCCACATGGGGGCAGCCATCTTGAGGTTGGAGTGATGATCAATTTGCATATTATTCTTTTATTACATACATGTATCCTATCTAATAAAAGGTTAATATTCAAATCAATTGAATGGCAGAATGACCAGTTGCTATAATGCACACAGACCACCAGAGTGGCAGACATTAATGCAGGAGCTGCCCCTGGTGATCAGTGCACTCCCACAGAGGAAGGACTGCTCATCAATGAGGGAGAAGCATCACATGATCTCACTCATTTGTGGATAATAAAGAACATTATAAACTGATGAACAAAAGGATAGATACAGAGGCAGTAAAGCATCAAACAGACTGTGAAATTACAGCAGAAAGATTAAAGTTAGGTGAGGTAGATAAGAAATCAATCAAAGGACTTGTATGCATGCATATAAGCATAACCAATGAACATAGACACTGGGGAGTTGGGGTATGCCTGAGAGGGAGGGGGGGCAATGGGGAGATATGTATAAAAAATTAATTAAAAAAATATCTGAAACAAAAAAAAAAACACACAAAAAACCAAAAGCTGCTCATGGATGGCTGGTATAGTAGTGGTGGCAGGAGCCTCACCCACCTCTGTGGCAGTTGGACATTCATTCTCCAAGGGCTCCTAGATTGCGAAAGTGCACAGGCTGGGCTGAGGGACATCCCCCCCCAATGCACAAATTGTGTGTACTGGGCCTCTAGTATGTGCGTGTGTGAATGTATATGTATATATGTATTTATGCAAATATATATACATATATATTTGATATTTAGTAAATAATAAATCAAAGCAGAACATATATTTTTACTTATAAGAGTTATGTGAATTTTAATCTCACTATAAACCATTTGAATTGTAATTTTTATTCAGGTTATTGTCCTTTCTATTTGATGCTTTATTTCTTCCAGATATCTCAATTATTCTCCATAAGTATTATCATCTTATGGTGAAACTGACTATTTAAAGGCAATAGTTTATTGGTATGAAAAAAATCAGAAGGGAAATCTTTGTGGTCAAATGTATTGAATGTTTTTCTATATTTCAGAGCCTATGAGAATCAATTTATTACTGAACAATACCAACTAGGTAAAAAAATACCAAAATAACTACTAAGATTTTAGTGAGATTGTGACTTTAAATTATAGATAATATAGCTGTTTTCTTTGTCTGGTTTCACTTACTTTTATAGTTAAAAGGTCATTAAATAAATTAGGAATGTGTGTAAATAAAACATTTATTTAAAGGCATGGTCTTGCAATGATGGTCATTCTCAAGCAAAAATATTTAAGGGATTCTTTAGAAGAGAAATCCACGTTTAAAACACTCATCACTTAATTATCCTCAATGATATGATTTATATGGCTATCCTATTATCTCCTTCATAGTTCTGTGAGGAAAAGTAATTATCCTGTAGCTTACAACATGCAATTTATCTTATAGTTATAATAGATGCTCATTCTGTCTATAAATACTTATTAAAGAAGATAACTGATCACCACCAAGAAGACTAAATATAGGTAATTTAATATTTGAGATTATGCTAATTTGAGGTTATAACACAAAAATGTAATCTATCTATAATAATAAAAGCCTAAGCAACCATCACAACCGAACAGACAACTGAACAGGCTGTGTGGGGCAACTAGGCTGGCAGGGGGGTTAGTGAGGGATGACCAAATGATTGAGCAGCAAGCAAGCTGCATGAGGTGACCAGGCCAACAGAGGGGTTAGTGAGGGGCGACCAAATGACTGACCAGCAGGCTGCGTGGGGCGACCATGCTGGCAAGGAGTGCATGAGGGGTGACCAAATGACCGAACAGCAGGCTGTGTGGGGCAAACAGGCTGGTGGGGGGTGCAGTGAGGGGCGACCAGGCTGTCATGGGGCTAACTGGGGGCAACCAGGCCAGCAGGAGGGCAGTTGGGGCTGATCAGGCCAGTAGGGGGGCAGTTAGGGGCAATCAGGAAAGCAGGCAGGTGAGCAATTAGGAGCCAGTGGTCCTGGATTGTGAAAGGAATGTCAGACATTACCTAAGGAGTCCCGGATTGGAGAGGGGTGCAGGTTGAGCTGAGGGGACATCCCCATGCACAAATTTCATGTACTGGGCCTCTAATATATATAAAAGCCTAAGTGACTTTTACAACTGGTTGACTGAATGACCCGTCACTATGACGTGCACTGACCACCAGAGGGCAGATGCTCAATGTGGTTAGTGCACTCCCACAGCCAACCTCCCATGGCCAACCTCCTGTGGTCCCTCCCTGTGGCTGGTTGACCCTTATTGGCCCTGATTGCCTGCCAGGCAGAGGGATCCCACCCATGCACAAATTTGTGCATCAGGCCTCTAGTGCTTAGTAAATGTCTAAATCATTTATATATTTATGGAATGTATTCAACTAATAATGTCTAGATATAATGATCATCTAAATTTGTTTAGAAATATTTCTGACACACATCAATATATAAAGTCTAGGTTACTTGAAACAAATATTTTAAGTCATTTCTATAAAATTATTGAATTGCTTATGAAAGCACAAAACAACTTAGATATTCCACTTGAAAGTATTTTCAAGTACACAATTTATCTTTATAAATGTATAAGTCAAGGGAGATATTTACCTTTTCACCAATTTCTCCTTTCCTGCCTTCAACACCTTGTTCTCCCTATAGAAGAGAAATACAATGTGTATAATAACAGGAAAACTAGTTTTAACACATATAATTATTACGCTAATTATTAGAGCATTTCTAACATTAAAAAAACACAGAATAATTGTAAAGACTATTTCTAATATGTAACCTCTAAACCAATACTAACTTAGATACAATTTAAATATTCCTAACTACTGAAGAAATAATTTTCTAAGGTATGAGCTACAACTTCATTACTTCCAATGAAATTTAATCTCTATTAAACTTAATTTCTCCATATATAATACCTTTCTCATAGTTTTGTGAATTGAATGCATCAACATATGTCCTGCACAGACTAAGATAGTCCTCATTGTTACCATTTATTTCACTAAATCTAATGGAAACATCTTTCTCAAACTGACCTCTATGACTGCTGTTCCAGTGAGAGTTGTATGATAAACAAGTTCAGATTTGAACCCCAGAGTTCTGGCTCTGGCTCTGATACTAGCATCATGCTCTTCATCACCCAGATCTCCTACCTCTCCTTCACAGTTTGGGGTCTGGCTCTCAATCATGACATTTATTCTAAAAGGTATAAGTCCCCTGTTCTTCAACTAAACCCTCTTTGACCTGACAAACTTATTTTTCTGGTTATTTCTGCACTGACATTTACATTATTGATGTTTCATTCATACATTCAACAAATGTTTTACTGAATACCAAATATATGTCAGACAGGCATGACAACATAGCTAGCAAGTAAGTCATATCCACTCCTCCATAAAAAAAAAAAGATTGCTTGAATATTGTGTTAATTGCTTTTCTCAGCTTCTATCTGGCCAAAAGAAGCTCTGAGCAAACATTTCCTGAGTGCACCAAGGCAAGGGATGAAGGGATTCTTAGCTCCAGTTATTTTCTACAATGCTACAATAGAGTAACACTTAATATAATTAAAATTCATGTTTAAAAAGAAATGCCAGTTTTTTTACTATATATATATATATATATATATATATATATAGATAGATAGATAGATAGATAGATAGATAGATTCTCTTTGTGTAAAATATATATCTAATATATATAATCCTATGTAATAAAGTGCTAATATGCTAATTAGACCAGACAATGGAACAATCTTTGGGGATGACCAGTAGGTGGGGCTGCAGGGCCACAGAGCGGGGGCGGGGCGTGCAAGAGACAGCCAAGGCCGTGAGGGCTGAGGCAGCTGGGGCTGTGAGATCCAAGCCCTTTGACAGATTTCATGCATCGGACCTCTAGTAAAATATAAGATATGTGCATATGTATACACATATGATTAAATAACTATTTCTGCTTCATCTACCCTCAAAAAAAAGGTATCAGGAAAATAGTATGCGGGTATATCTGCCACTGAATTGATGGCCTACTTTTTTTTCCCACCATTTTTCCTAAAACATAGACTTTAACTTGATCTGTTAATTCAAGCTGACATCGAAGCTGCGAAACACCAGCCTCCTCCCCCCGTATATCAGCCCAATGACATCATGATGCAGCCGCCACAAACAGCTGCTGGAAAGTCCAAAACTACTTCCCCGCAGATACATCTGCACATCCCGTGGCTTGTCACTTGACTTGCAGAGGCAGCACATGCTGTGGCAATGGGTTTTGTCTAGGATTGCTGTGAAGACATCCAGAGGCTTGCTATTTTGTCGCTGCCAGCTCAATCGCATCATGTTGATCAAGCCAAGTACAGGGAGATTTTTCAAAAACTGTAACTGTAAGTGTTTTTGAGTGGTAAATTTTAGCCACAGAGAAAAACCTAGAGGAAAGAGTAACTTCTGTTGCTAAAACCTGTAAAACTCCCCCGGAGCACAGAAATACTATGCTTGGCTTTGGTGGGCATCTACTGTTGCATCTGTAATGCTCTCCCAGTGGTATGGTCATCTGGGGGGTATGACAGCTGGACCCTCCTGAAGTGGCTCCCGCTCCCTCCAGGAAACTGGAATAGATCAGCCTTTGTGTTTCCAATCATGCTGACTACACACAAGCATACTCCTTCCCAGGAGAAAGAAGTCCTTGTACAGGTAAGGGGTAAAAATGAGATTCACCAGTTAAGAGGAAGATGCTAGGCACAGAAAAGAGAAGGTTCACCAATGCACATATCTTTACTTATTATGAACTTACTATTCTAAATGAAAGATATTTTTGGAGAGATTAGGTGAAGCATCTTTTAATAATTTGTCATTGTAATGATTACATTTAGCTCAAAAGAGGGTATACAAAAAGGAAGATAAATAAAAAAAAATAACCAAACACAGTCGAAGGCAATAAACACTGTTCCATTCTTCATTTTAGCTTCTGTTAAGTAGCAGTGAAAATTGCTGGGTACGCTTCTAGGGCCCCTGCGGCAGTCTCTGGAGAAGCCTGTTGCTAAAACTCTCTGATTAAGTCTTTCCTAGTGTGCTGGTCCCTTGAGAAGGGACAGATTCATGGGTTCTCTTCAGAGAGATGGGTTAGTGCAGTGGTCGGCAAACTCATTAGTCAACAGAGCGTCAAACCGCAGCTCACAAGCCATAGTGTCTTGCGAGCCACAGTTTGCTGACCACTGGGTTAGTGGGTTGTCTTCAGAAAGATTGGTTAGTGGGCTTTCTGAAAGTCTCTCAGGCAATTCAGCTTCATCAAACACATTTTCTGAATCTTCACTATATTATATATAAATTCAGTGAAAAGCTGTTAACATTCTTAACTTATATGCAATACTCAAAAACTCTTTACCTTGCCGGCTGGCGGGGCTCCATGGTTGAGCATTGACCTATGAACCAGGAGGTCAGGGTTCAATTCCTGGTCAGGACATATGCCTGGGTTATGGGATTGATACCCAGTGGGGGGCATGCAGGAGGCAGCCAATCTATAATTCTCTCTCATCATTGATGTTTCTCTCTCTCTCTCTCTCTCTCTCTCTCTCTCTCTCTCTCTCTCTCTCTCTCTCCTCTCTCTCTCTCTCCCTCTCTAAAAATCAATAAACACATATTAAAAAACAACAACAGCAACAACAAAAAACTCTTTACCTTTTGACCAGGTAAGCCTGGAGCTCCATGGAAACCATTTTCACCCTAAAGGAAGTATACAGAATAAATGCTATTAGCTATAAAAACAAAACAAATGAATATAGAACTTTTTGCAGCCTTTAATAGATAGCTCTAATGCTGCAAGGAAAAGCAGCCTAATTCTGAATGTCAGTCGCAGGCAAAGGCTTTCCTTCTATCCCTTACCTCACAAATCCAGGATCAGTACTTCCTTTATAAAAATAGGAAATGCATGCTAACAGCCACCCAACTGGTGGCATTAGCTGAAATTTGAATTGAGTTTACTCACTCTGCAGCCCATGTTTTCCCACATGCTATTCAGTATCCCTTATTTCATTTTCTCTCTTTCAAACTTCTAGGCATAATATTAAAGTCTGACATAGATTTTCAAAGGGCCAGACACTATTCTCACAACAAAACTATCAAGTATATACTATTATTATGACCACATATTATAGATGATTACACAATCAATAGGAGCTAGAACTAAGATTTGAACCCATTTACTTCAGCTTTGTGCAACTAATCACCACCCTAAACTCTCTCATGGGAAAGATTTAATTATGGCTTGTAAGTGATCTCTTGCCTAAAATCCTGAATCTATCTATCTATCTATCTATCTATCTATCTATCTATCTATCTATCATCTATCAATCATATATCTGTATATCTATCAGAATATATATATATATATATATATATATATATATATATATATTTACTTTCTTGCTTATCTGTTGATTGCCTTTGGTTCAGTTTTGAATTCATATCCAATGTCATTTTACTTCAAACAATACTTGGTAGAACTTTTTGTTCCTTCCACTCATCTTGCCCCTGTCTTGGGTAAAAAGGTTTCCAGCAGATGCCTATCAGTTTCCATTATTTTATTTTTTTAATTAATTTTTTATACATATCTCCCCATTGCCCCCCCTCCCTCCCAGGCATAACCCAACCCCCCAGTGTCTATGTTCATTGGTTATGCTTATATGCATGCATACAAATCCTTTGATTGATCTCTTATCTACCTCACCTAATTTTAATCTTCCTGCTGTAATTTCACAGTCTGTTTGAAGCTTTACTGCCTCTGTATCTATCCTTTTGTTCATCAATTTATGAAATTCATGGATCATCTCTCTGAGCCTGGTTTGCAAACAGTACACCATCTAGAAGGAGATACTCCTGAGAGGATCTATATGTTCTCTATAAAAGCTTAGGAATTTAGTTGCTAATAGGAATTGACTTTGGCTCCTAAGTTTCAGGTTCAGACAGCTCAAAATAAATGAAAAATTCCACTGACCTGTCATATTTTTAGCAAACATTTATAATGAATTTATAAGGCAATAGTTTTTTAAGCATTTAGATATCATTTCTTAGAATTCCTTAAATAAATTTGAATATATGAAGAAAATAATTGCATCTTAAAACTTTAAAATAGCAACAACATATTTTTTTTCTAAATCTAAAGAGGTCTTTACTCTCATTAATTCATTTTGGAAAGTTTCAATAATTTGCACCAGAGGTGTACTGCTATACACAGATAAACATATTACTTTAAAGACTAAAGCTTTTTTTAAATTACAGGTTAAATTATATAAGTGTTCCACAGGATATACTAAATACTAAAGGCAAAATTTTGTTGCTAATGTAATTAACCGTTGAAGTGACAATCTATATTAATAAAAACTAATTAGACTAGATGTCCTTTGGGACCAAGCTTGGGCTGTGAGGAAGACTCAGTCCTGGATGCTGGAGAGAAGCTGGTGCTGGCAGCCGGGGTAAGGAAGGCCTACTCTTACACAAATTTTGGGCATTGGGCCTCTAGTAAAATATAATGTGCTTAATCTGTGTAATAAATATATTTGTATTTTTAAATTATTTGTTGGACTTCTAGACCTCAATCACACAATATATTAAGAACTTCCAATTTCACTTGGTCAAAAAATAAGTATCTGATGCCAGGGAACAGTCTATAGAAATTAAGCATCTGTTACTCATCAGAGAAATATGTCCACTTGTCCATAAAGAGCAGAATTATTTTCATCTGTTGGTCCAATATAATGTTTTATATCATATTACAGGTTACACATGATAACAAAATATGGCATGTAATCCAGTAACGGACACTGATACAGTATATACTGCCAAAAATACTCTGGAGAAAAAAAAGTAGTTGACAGTAGTTCTTTTTCTTTGCTCACAGCACACTCCTATGTACCATATGCTCTGAGTACTCACACCTAAAGTCCCACTTCTGACATATGTCAGGTTAGGGTTATACCCAGACCTGATAACTGGGTACCAAAATTCTCTAAAATTATGACACCAGCTATTACCTAGGGTTATTTTTAACCAGTTGCAGTTGGCCTTAGCTGGTTTTGCTTAGAGCGTTGGCCTGCAGACTGAGGGATCCTGCATTAAACTTTAATCAAGGGCACATGCCCAAGTTTCTGGCTCAATTCCCAGCAGGAGGCAGCCGATCAATAATTCTCCCTCATGTTTCCATCTCTCTTTCTCTCTGAAATCCATAAAAATATACTTAATTTTTTTTTCTTTTTGTTTGAATTAAAATGTGTTTTCCTATGGCCAGTGTTATTTGGTTTTGGCTCTTACTTGACTAGAAATTTGTCTTGTAAACATAATTCTAAACTCCAGGATAATCCAATGAATACCTGGGGGCATTTACTCTCATAAGAAATGAGTCAGTTTCACATGTCACAACATGTGTAAGGTTTTGAGATAGTTTAGATAGATTTTTGAAGTTTAAAGTTTGCAACGTGGGTATTCAGAAACTTTGGTCTTCTTTTCTCCTTACTGATTTTCTTTTATTTTCTCATTGATTTTTTTTTGGGGGGGGAGGGGGGGAGAAGAGAGCGAGAGAATGAATCATCCATGTGAGAGAAAAACATCCATCAGACACCTCTCATATGCACTCAGACCAGAGATTAACTGACAACCGAGGTATGTCCCCTGACTAGGACTTGAACCTGAAAAGTTTTGGTGTATGGTATTATCACTCCAACCAACTGAGCTACACTGGCCAGGGCCTTACTGATTTTTCTTGAAATTAGCAGAGATCTCCTATTAGAATCTTTTGTAATCATTTAAAGTCTTTTGTCATTTCTCTATGTCCAAAAAAGAGAGATTTATTAAGTAGCCTAAAAACTAAAGAAGAAAATAGTATTTGAGAACAAAATTTTGTTTAACAGATTAATGGACAATGATGTTTTTGCCTGGACTTTATTTGAAAACTAATTTATGTCAACAGAATGAGCCCCTCTTCATGCTCACTCTGAAGTGTAATTTCAAAGCACCAATACCCCATGCAATTTGGGGCCAAATTTAATTCCATCTATCTGACAAATGCCTGTCGACAATGACTGGATGGGCAGAGGTTAGCTATTTTTCCTGAACTCTACCTTTCCTTCCTTCCTCCCAGTCTCAGAGCAAGAAAGAAATACAAAGCTTTTCCTTTAGTTTCCAATCAATGTTTTAGCACATTATTGAAAAAAAAAATTACAATCAATGTTTACCAGAGCAACAAATAAATTTTAAAACTTGTTACTGAGGCATTGGTTTTCTGCTACCGGTTTTCTATCAAAGGGCGGTGTACCTTTCTTGTTACAAAGTCAAGCTACAGATGGGCAAATGAATGAGTCTGAGCAATATAAAGTGGGGCAAATTCTAACACTGCTGTTGATAGCATTGTACCATGTTATTACTATAACACATAACATGTCTTCAGCTTCATGGAACAATCAAGAGCACCCTTTCCAGAATTTGAAGTAACCTCTTTGGGTGCTGTTCACCTGAAATTAATACCAGAAAAGTGTTGAATGCAAAAAAAGAAGAAAAGAAAAAGAATAAAAAAGAAAAAAGTAGTTTTTTTTTTAAGATTTTGGAAAAAAATTAGGTGTAATTTAGGGCCAGCTGATGGCTTTCTGAAAAACTGATTGAAGTATTTCATTTTTACTTCCTTTTCATTGCTGCCCATGTCCCTGAAGCAATCACAGCTAGCCATAAAAGATAAATTATTAGTTTTCCTGACTCAACTTTGGAATTAATGTTTTTTATATTATACAGGAAATGCATGTCTAAAGGGCACTTAATAAGGAATCACACTTCCCAGGGCTATGGTTTGCAAACCTAGCACCAATGAGACCAAGCAAAAAATGATAGATTAAGAAAGTAAATAAAAATTTGCTAATAACTAAATTTAAACCCAGAAAATAAAGTTATATACTAAAGCATATACTATGTTTTATTTTTCCCTTTAAATAGTTAGGCATTCAGCCTTGGATTACAAAGTCTGAGATCCTATTATAACACTGTTTCCATATTTAAAAATTAATTTAACCTATTATTTCATTTAAATCTTGTTTTTTAGGAACATAATCTTCTGTATGAATTTAGTGTACACTTAGAAATATATCAATATTTTCCCATTAATTCATATTTATTTTGAGAAAATTTACTGAAATTGAATGTGGAATGCAGTTGCTGGAAGAAACATCTGAAGTAGCATGCCAAAATTCTGGCATAAAAAAACAATAAAAAAGTGGCTATAAATATATCTAATTTTGTGTATTAACTTGACCTCTACATTTCTAACTATAGTTCTGCTTTATTAAGGATGTAATCTTAGGAAATTGAATTTTTTATATGGTTCTTAAATTGTTGGAACTCAAATATTTCAGGAAATAGAATATATACCTCCCTTTTTTCACCCAAATATCTCATCAATCTGAGTCCTATTTCAAGGAGTATTTTTTCTTTTATTTTCTAGTACTTCATTCCAAAAAATGTATTTTCAAGTTAAAAAAATAGATAGATGGCATAAGGTTTTAAACTTCAAACTTTTAAAATTATTTATATATATTATACCTTTAATGCAGCTAGCACATGGAGATGTATTATCACATTAATGCTCAGAATAAGAAAAATTATAAATGTTCTTATTCATAAAATGAATGAGACTTTATTATTACTTATTCTTATGGGTCATTTCAAAGAAGGGGAACCAGTCCACCTAAGAATGTATGGCCAATGCCTATCTTACTCACAGTAAAGTGAACATGGAAAGTTAGTAAGTAGCAGTTGAATTCAACATCTACTATTTCAAAATCTACTGACCTAAATGTATATACATGTATATGCAGATAACTAGAAAACAAGCTGGATAGGTGTTGTTAATTATAGGAACAAGTATAAATTCATACATTTATATTAATCACTTTCACCAAAGAATCTGTTGAGATACTGAATCTACTGAAAGTTGATTAAAGTCAGGCACTTTTGCTGTTTAAATTGCATTGTCAAGAACAAACAAAAGAATTCTAGGTGAGGATACTGAAACAATGTTTTCTGAACCCAAAATAACTTTCCCAGATTTCTGCCCATTAGTCTTATTTCACACAGAAAGAAACATCTTATGGGTCTTGTACATGACATCTCTTTGTTCCCTGTCAAACCTTCTGTTCAGTAAACTAGTCATGATCAAATGATAGTTTGGATTCCCTTAATATTAAGATCACTATTCTCTAGGTAAACACCCGCTAGCCAATATGTTTTTAAAAATGTGGCACTCAGGCCAGAAGGTGTGGCTCAGTGGTTGAGCACTGACCCAACAACCAAGAGGTCATGGGTTCAATTCCTGGTCAGGGCATACGCCTGGATTGTAAATTCAATCCCCAATAGCGGGTGTGCAGGAGGCAGCTGATCAATTATGTTTCTCTATCCCTTCTTCTCTAAAAAAAATCAATAAAAACATATAAAAAATTAAATGTGGCACTCAGAATTCAGTTATTCATTCCTGAAATGTTCCTTTACACTCATAATAGAGAGCAGGACTATTACACACACACACACACACACACACACACACACACACACACACTCCACATACACCTTGTTCTGGGTACTATACTGTCTCTATTAATACAACTTGCTTTTTTAATGCTAAACTTGCATATGTATTACAAAACTTATAGTCAACTACAACCATTAAATTTTCCTTTCAAAGACAAAGGTTTTACAATCTTTTATCAAATCAATTGAATACAAATTATACTTATTTCAATTTAAAAAAAATTGAAGTGATTTAGAGAGGTAAATATTTCAAGACAGGGAATTGTGCCTTGGCCAATGCTGTAGAGCCAATACAATATCTGGGCTTGTGTGTAATTGTGGTGATTTTCTTAAAGTGAATCTGTCAAGAACAAGTGTTTGGGCTCTTCACTTTGTTGTGAGACTAGTTGTGAGATAGTTTTTAAATAGTGTTGAAACTTCACCAAGGTTCTAGGGAAACCGAAGTATAGAAATTGACATCTGAATTAAGTACTATAATAAGTGAAAGTTGATTTAAGATATAAAGAGAAAGACAGTGTCACTGTAAGCTCCTAATTGAGGAAAGTGAGATACCAGTAACGGCAACTATTTCCTGTCCAAAGTATTCCTCGTGATGAGTAATTTATAGTTCTACTTCTCTACTTCATATCAATTACTTCACTTCTACTGGAGCTTAAATGCATTAAAGTCATTGGTTAATTATCTTTAGCCCTGAAGTAAATGGTTGTTAAGATATGGAGAAATAACATTCCTTAGCACTGTTGTCAGAGACAGGAGATTTTCAAACCAAGTTTGGGAAAAAGTAACGAGCAAGATAACTTGAACATTTATGCTTGAAAGAGAAGAGAGCATAGTTCCTCCAAGAGAAAATGGGAAGCAGATTCCAGAGCTATACACACTTCCATTCTATTTCATTCTAGGAAGCAGTATCTATAAGCTTTGCTAGGTAGGTAAAGGAGTCTCCTGCCTTCCTATTTCCTTGAAGTATGCTTTTGTAGAAAATACAGAAGACTTGCACAGAGGCATGGCTGCCATCTGGGCTTTTTCCAATACCCTCCCAGGAGGGTTTTCTAACAATCATCCTCTGTTTCTGAACAATATAACAAATATTTGTCCAGAAACAATCAGGTGCTATATGTTGGGCCAGGTGTTGGGGTCCCAGGGGTGAGAGAAATACCAAGTCCTTGTTCTTTGAGAGTTCATCTTAGGACAATGACACAAACTCTATTGATAAGTGAAGTACTATGTGAGCTAAGTGAAAGGGTTGTTAAATCTGCCTGGTGAGCAAGGAGACTTCGTGAAAAAGATACAATTTGTCTTGATCTTTGAATTTAGTCATCTGTGAAGACACAGTGAATTGTCTGTGATCACCCTCTCAAATCTTCTACCTATAATTCCATACAGTACCTTACCCTGGCCTAGTTGTCCCTGACTTGGCTGGCAAAAGGCTGTTTTAAGTAGAGTTATGAAAACTCTACTATTTGAAATTTTCTATGAGTATAAAATACCAGTTACCTTTAAATTCACTGTGGTTCAACAATCAACACCAAGAATAAAACAATTAGCTGCTAATCTATGCAGAGAAACAGAGTGTGTGATATCTTTTTATGGAAATATTGTACTATTTATGCGCTCAATTCTCATAGTGCATTAAACCAAATAGGAGTATTAGCAGCCTAGGTTCTTGAAATCTGGCTAACTGTTTAGCAAATAGAAGTCAAGTGCCTGGGTGCCAGATTCCCTGCATGTGTTGAGCTTGTCATCCATCTGTTGTGCTCTCTGCCAACTGCTCCACTTGGGGTGCGAGTGGAAGGCATTAGAAAGGAATAAGAAACCATTAAGAAATGAAATCAACTGCAGAGTGAGCAAGTTTCTTTTTCTTTTTCCTGTCCTTCCATTACCTCGGTCCTTCTCATGTTTCTGCTTATTTTAGTGCTCTATTGTATCAATATACTACGCACAGATAAGACAACTAAATGAGATCTACTCCATGTAAAGACAATAATTTTTCACTGGTAATCCAAGCTATCATTTTGTGACTGTAGTAAGTAAAGCTAACAAGTCCCTTAACAAAACTGTTTTCCTTGTGCTCATTTTCCCTATGGTTATTTGTACAATAAAAAAAAGTTAAATATTTTGTCCAGAATTGACTATACCTTCATTCATTCATTTCAGAATTTTCTGAAAGACAGAAATATACAGATGATTCTCTATTTAACTGGCATTTTCTCTAACATGGAGGTCATAGTTGTTTTTCAACCTTGACAATATTATAGGAAGAAAATAACTCAATGTTACAATAAAGTTAGGTTGTCACTTACAAATAAGTACTTCAACTTTCTTTCTAATCTTGGAAAGGACAATGAAATTATTGCATTTCTGAATTTCAATGGGAAATTGGGTGAAATGAGATAATAGAGAGAGACAGCCAAATGAGGTTTTAAAATTCTCTAGTTTTTTTTTGTTTTCCAATAAACATCTTTAAGTTTCTGAGTCTCTGAGGCATTAATGCTACATCTGGACCAGGGCTGTCACAGAGTTCATTATAATTTACAGCAGCTATGGGTCTTATATGCACTTTCATAAACGGCAAAGCATCTGCCTTTATTTCTAGAAGGTGTAGTCTTCTCATAAAATATATTTTTAAGAGAAAATCAAGATTCAAAGATCACAGTCACTTCATTTTCCAACAGAAAAGAAATAAAAAGACAGGAAACAATGGATCTGCTCAATTCAGTCTTACTCAACTTCGAAGACCGAGGCCTTCAGAGTTTATGGTGAAAAAAAAAACACACAACCATCATATAATGCACCTCGTAATGAGGATAGTGAGCCTGACTATTTTAAGACAAACACTTGGCAACTCTCTCTTCATGTTCTCAGATATACCTCTTAAGTGCCCTTAATGTATATGGCTTTTTACCTATGGAAGTTTTGCGCGCGCGCGTGGGTGTGTGTGTGTGTGTTAATAAAGCCATACTATGTTAAACACTTTTGTTTTTAATCAAATGAATATGCAACTTATAAATGGCCTATTTGGTGGGGAACATAGAGAATTTTATAAGTTAGGTGCTGAGGTAAAATTAATCTGAAGAATGTGGCCATGACTGGCCTGCTTGGGAGGGTGTGTGCAGGGCAAATAAGGATCTTCAGAAAGTCAGGTACATGTGGGAAGTTTAAAAGCATATTTCAAATATAATTTTGAATTTGGAAACCAAACAAAAATAAACTGTATTGTGGAAGGTAAATCTAGACAAAATCTTTTTATTAAGTGAAAAACATATGATGATAATTTTTAATAGGTGAACACAATTTTCTGAGGGTGGAAAAATCAGAATCCCTATAGTTAGGTAAACTATATAAGGAGTCAATGCATTTTTTTCTTTTCCCTTTTTAAATTACAATTTATATTCAATATTTTTCTTTTGTTAATCCTCACCTGAGGATATTTTTCCATTGACATTTTTAGGAAAAGTAGAAGAGAGGGAAAGGCAAAGAGAAACATTGATATGAAAGAAACACGTAGATTGGTTACCTCCTGCAGGAGTCCACCAGGGCTGAGGCCAAGGAGCAGCCTGCAACTACTGTATGTGCCCTTGACCAGAATTGAACCTGAGATCCTTTGGTCTGCAGGCTGATGCTCTATTCACTGAGCCACACCAGTGAGGGCTCAATATTATTCATTATTAGTTTCAGAGGTATAGCAAATTGGTTAGAAAAGCATGTGCATTACAAAATCGTCAGGGGATCCAAAGAATTTAAGAGGACACAGTCTTCCCTAGAGCAGAATGTAAGAATTTGTACAGTTCCCTCTGCAGGCTGCTGGCAAACAAATTTAAGACCTAATTCAGAACTGTTCATGCAAAGGAGATCTGGATCCTTGAGGAACTGTCCTCAAGTAATAAAGGCAAAGGAGCAAGAACTATGATTTCACATGGACAGAGATTCAAATCCTGCCTCCACTATTGGTTAGATATGGAACTCTGAAAAAGTTTTATTTATTTTTTTCTGTATCTCAGTTTCTTAGTCTGTGAAAAAGTGGTGATATAAATCTTATAGAGTTATTGTGAGGAATGAATGAAATAATGTAAAGAAGTCTCTTAACAGTGTTTAGCACATAATAATTATTGTGAAAAGAGATGGCTATTACTATTTTATGAAAATGTATACTCATATATATTTTATCTAAGTAAAACATTTATTGGTTTGCTAACATCTAGTAGGTATTAAGAAGACAAAGTAAGATATGTGACTTTTATTTTAACATTTTTCTATTAAATATATTTTAAGAAAATAATAAAAATTTCCTTAAATGAGTTTTAATTTAGTCTCATAGTAAGCTAGAGTTTAGAATGCTAGGCTCATCATTGTTCTTTAAAATTATATATTATTTACCAAATACGTACATATCAGGCACTGAACTGGCACTTTCATAAATAATTTTATTTAATCTTTAAGACAAAATAAGAAGTAGGTACAATATAATTCCTGTTTTATAAAAGAGAAAAGTTAAAAGAAACCAAGACACATGCCCTAAATTATACAGGGTGAGACTTTGAACTGGGAGTCAAACCAAGGCAGCCCAATTCTGGGTATTTAATACTTGAAGGGCATAATGGTGATGGTTGTTATTCACTGCATATCTCCTCTATGAGAAGAAATCGTAATTCAGTAAAAGTAATTTTTCTATTAAAATAAACATTTTATGACAAACTCTAGGTAATTCAACAGACAGAAAATTGCTTTTAGCATAAATTGGGTCTATAATGAATTTTAAAAAATATTTTATTGAATTTTTACAGAGAGGAAGGGAGATGGATAGAGAGTTAGAAACATCCATCAGCTGCCTCCTGCACACCCCTTTCTGGGGATGTGCCTGCAACCAAAGTACATGACCTTGTCTGAAATCGAACCGGGGACCTTTCAAGCCCCAGGCCTATTCTCTATCCACTGAGACAAATGAGTCAGGACTATATTGAATTTTTAACATCACATTATTAGAATAACAATTACTGAGAAATAACTATTCCTATTTTTAAAAAGTATACCCACTTCTCAAAAAACATATCTGATACATGATATAAGCAAAATGGTGAATAAAGCAAATTTTTGTTTGAAATATTCAGGTTATGAATGCAAGCATACTTTGGGTAGGATTCAATCCCAGTGTCCAAATCTTCATCTCATTTTGCCACTGCTTACCATGAGTAGGTGAAGTGCGTGCGTGTGTGTGTATGTGTGTGTGTGCATGTGTATAATCTCATGGACTGTCGTTCACTTCTCTTAGAAACTGGACCATCCAATTTACTGAATTTGACTGATGTTGGCTTCTGTCCAACCAAGCTTACCAGAAGTCTCCAGTAACTAATCACTAGTGACACTTGCTATAGGGAATATATTTCAGCGGTGTGTTAGCAGGAAGGTTGTATATATCAGGTTAGAATGCAAGTTTGTATGAGGTGATGGGTATTATAAATATAAAACAGCATAATTAAATTCCACAGTTCATCATCCTCAAAGTCTCCATGACTCTCTATTCCATAAATTGATTTCATAATAAGTATAGTGTTGGTTAGTAAACTATTTTTCTCCCAGGCCTCAGAAGAAAAATGCTGCCTCAATAAACTAATATTTAGTTCAGAGACTTTACTTTTAAAAAAATTATTGCTATCACCTAATACACTTCAAAGTGTAGGTTTACTTTAGAATAATGGGACTCTATATATAGAGATCACTTAATTTATTGCTTCCTTACATTGGAAGTACAGCTAATATACAAATTCTATTCTGTACTGCTCAGAATATGTTTCACTCCATTATTATAAATCAGTTTGTCAGTTTAAATATTAAACTTTAAAAAATAAGGGACTTGTGCTGGCTGGGTTGCTCAGTTGGTTGGAGCATTATCCTAAACACCAAAAGGCTGCAGGTTTGATGCCCAGTCAGGGGACATACAGGAGGCAACTGATGGATGTTTCTTTCTCACATTAATGCTTCTCTCTTCCTTCCTCTCTCTCTAAAAATTAATAAAAACGTATCATTGGGTAAGGATAAATTTAAAAAAAATTTAAAATAAAGGACTTCACTTTGAGAATATTACACCAGAGGTATATATGGAGGTATATATGTTCGATGGTATTTTGCATATGTTCTTACTCCAAGGAAGGCTTTTACTTTATATTTTAATAGCACTCTTAAGCATTTTTATTTATTAGAAAAAGAACACCAAGAATCACAAATTCTGAAAAGCAGAATCAAAGAAACCAAGATGGCAGCATAGGTAAACACCTAAACTACTGCCTCGCACAACAATTTCAAAAGTACAACTAAAAGACAAAATGGACATCAAAACAGAAAGGCTGGGTGAGTGGAAATTCTACAACTAAAAGGAAAGAGAAAAGCACACTGAGATTCAGAGGAGCTGCAGGAGTCAGAGGTACTGAGATGTGTGTGCGAAGAGGACTGGCAACTGTTCTCACTAGGTGGATGTAAAAGGAAGGCCAGAAGGCTGGCAAACCTTAATTGCTCTAAAGGTCAGAGCTGATTACTCATTGTTTAGTTGAAACTATCTGTTTGTATCATGTTAATTTCTGTTATTTCCTGCCTAAAGGCTAGGGGTGTGTTCCAAAGCCTTAATAAAAGGGAGAAAAAGGCCAGAGCAAATGGCAGTCCTTCCCACTAGAGGAAGGCTCCTGCCTGGCCCCCCAATATCGCCAAATTAATGCTTTCTGATCTCTCATTTTGTTTGCGTGTGGCCTCCTTCAGAACCCGAACCCTGACCCGGGAACCCTGAACCACGCGGGACGTGGAAAGGGGCTCCCACACTAATGAACAAAATAAATTGATCCAGAGACATAGAAGCACTGAAAGGACTGATGAATATCAGAGGGGAGAAGTGGTAAGAAGAGATTAACTAAAGAATTTATGTGCATATATGCATAACTCTTGGATATACAAACAACAGTGCAGTGAAGGCCTGGGGCAGAATGCAGGTGGGGGAAGGGAAGATGCAAGCAGGGAATCAATGGGGGATAAAAAGAGGGACATCTTTAATACTTGGAACAATAAAGAGATATTTTAAAAATAAAATAAAATAAAATTTTTGAAATTTTAAAACTTTTGAAAAATTTGATATATCTTTATTGGAGTCAAATATTTATAACATAGTAACCATGCCCTCACATAATATAGTAACTTTCTTGTTACTTTTACTTTGTATTAATTAGAGTTATTTTAAATAAATGGTAACCTGGGAATTATAGAAGTAAAAACAAAAATATTCCTGAAGTGATATTTCTTCACTTGTGAGTGTTATGTCCTTTAACACCTAAGTGAAGTGCCAAGTTAGAAGCAGGTACGGCACCACCAGGGACTATATCTTAGGAGTGATTCTACAGACACTGGAAGGGTATTAGCCACTAAGGAGGGTCAATGAAGATGCACGAAACCAGGATCCCAGGGTCAAGTGGAGCCTGATACCATGTTTGGCACCATGGGGAGCTGCATGAATTCTCTAATTGTCTGTGGGGCCCTTTACAAACAATTCAAGGAAAATAGACCCAATTAAAACTGCTTTGGAAAAAAAGGAGAAAATTGCTTGAGGAAATATGAGAGTGTTTGTCAGGATAATTTCTGTTGATTAAAACACCATAGATACAGCTTTTCTTACCACATTTACATTTAAGTTCCTTGGAGACAGAGTCTTCACACAGACACTGAAACTCATTGATTTTGTGAGATTCACTCTGACCATTTTGACCAAATGGGCCCCAAGGGCTGACACTTCTATCTCCATAATCACTAGGTTCAACCAGTTTATCAGTTGCTGGTATATTCCTTTATATCACACAAAATTCTTCCTACAAATTTAGAAATCTGGGAAAAGAAACAAAATCTTGAATCCTGAGTAGCATTTGTTTCTGCAACATTAAGTCTTACTCCAGTTCCTTCCCTCTGCCTCAAATATTCTCTTTCCTAAGAAACTATTTTATTTTTTGTTAATCCTCACCCAAGGATATTATTTCCACTGATTTTTAGAGAGAGTATAAGGAAGGGAGGGAGGGAGAAATACAGAGACAGAGACAGAGAGAGAGACAGAGAGAGAGAGATTGATATGAGAGAAACATATTGATCTGTTGCCTCCTGCATTCACCCCAACAAGGGCAGGGATGAGACCTGCAACCCTTCAATTTGAGGGCTAATGCTCTAACTACTGAATACCAACAGCTAGAGCAGAAACTACATTTTTTTAACAGAGAATTTCTTAACTTACATACTTAACTTTCTAGCCTGTTACTGTCTTACTCTCCTGGATGCCCTTTGATTGAGATTGAGTTGATCAATTTTTACTGATTGAATCTGTTGATTACTTAATCTAGTTCTCATACTGAATCCAGTCTGCTCATAGTACCTCTCAGGAGTTGAAAACCTTGTCTTAGCCAATCAATAGCAGTTCATACCTGGTTTTCCCAAAGAGAATCCAGAAGTCATTTTGGAGCACTGAAATTAATGGTATTTTATACTAAACTTAGTAAGTTTTCTTCAAAAGTATTCTAGGGGAATTTTATTCTGCTTTCCCATAATTCACTGGGTAAATTTATGTAGCTTACTTTACAAAAAAAAAGTTCAATAATATATTTTATAGTTTAAGTACTCCACTGATTCTGTATTTGGCTTTGTTAAAAAAAAAAGAGTTCCCACATGTGTTCAAATGATTTGAAAAAAAAACAATGATCTGAAATCTAAAAAGTCAGATTTCTATGATATATTTTAGAAAGAGACCGGTGGAATGAATATATAAAACAAATTTCAATTGGGGTAATCTCTTTATAAATTAAGGGAAGTACTGAATAGTATTCTCTAGGAGAAAAAGTATTTTGAAGGAATTAGTCCATTTTAAACATGTATTTGAAGGAACTTTTATTAATAACGAATATTAATGTCACTAACAAGCTTAAGAAAGAGGCTAGAAGCACAAATAAATATTAACTCGTATCAAGGTATGCATCGTTCAACACAATTTGTTGGATTTCATGGAGTCTAACAGTTACACTACTACAGGAGTAAGATAGTTGCAATATCAGGCTGAGTAATTTCTAAAAGAAAAGAAGCTGTATCAATAAAGCAGTCAGATATCAGAGACATATTGAAGAAGGACTCAAAAAATATTTGGATGTGGGATATAAAATTGAAACTCATAGACACAGACAACACTATGGCAATGACCAGAGGGAGGGGCAGTGGAGGGTAGTAAAGGGTAAATGGGGATAAATATATGATGGTGGAAGATGATTTGACTTTGGGTGGGGGGCACATAATGCAATATACAGATCAGGTATCATAGAAATGTGCACTTGAAACCTATATGATCTTATTATGAACCTATATGAACCAATGTCACCCCAATAAATTTAACCAAAAAGAACAATATTTATTAAACTATTACAAAATCTGAATGGTAGTTTCTGAACCTTCTATCACTTTAACTTCAGTTACTACTCTATCAGTTTTAGGTTAATAACCACCAGGACCATGCCCTTCTAGATAATGAGACAGAAGAAGGCTTGGTGCTCTCCGAATAATGGCCAATGCTCTAGAGCAGGGGTCCACAACTTTTTCTACAAAGGGCCTGACAGTAAATATTTTAGACACTGTGGGTCATACGATCTCTTCCACAATTACCTAATGTTGCTGTGTAGCATAAAAGCAGACTTTTTATAACATGCAAACAAATGAATGTGGGTGGGTTCTAGCAAAACAATTAGAAAATCATATAGCAATTTGTAGCAGTCCCACTGCAGGTTCACAGTGTACAGAGCCCTGACTTCCAGACTGGTTAAATGTATGTACTCTTTTTATCTGATACCACAGTATAAAACAGCCACAAAGTTTAATCAAGTAGAAAATCAACATACCTTTTCCCCAGGAATTCCAGGAGCACCAAATTCACCTTTAATACCAACTGCACCCTAAAATACAGAAATGCTCATTAGGAGGTTTTGTCAAAGGTGTATTAACTGCTAATCTTGTTGAAGAGAATCTACAAATTTTCAGATGAGTTGCTTTTGCTTGTCCCAAAGTCTGTACCCTAACTTCCTTTCTCATATTGTCCACAAGTTATTAAACTATGTGGTTTACAATTAGTATTCAAACTATTAATAGTGAATAAATATCAAAGTGCTAATCAAAACTAAAACTAAGCATTCTCCACACAGACATAGCAATTTCATTTTGTATTTCTTTTCTATTCATTGAAGGTAATAAATGATTCAATTGCTGTTCCCTCAACTACTACCTGATGCTTTCAATCCAAGTAAGTCATGAAATTTCAGACTCTAAGGTACTCATGTTTGTTTCATTTAGTTTTCCTGACTTTTCCTTATATTCTTCAATTAAAACCCCAAAGGTGGGTCAATCCAATTCTCAGCTTGCCTGCTCTTCCACCTAAACTGGAAAAGATCTGTTTCAATGAAGCTGTGAGCTGACTATGTCTGCCTTGATGGCTCTATCACAAATTTGTCTATTAAATTTTCCTCAAAACAGTGGAATACATTATAAACTTTTGAATGAGTCTGTCTTAAATACAACTAATGCTTGGTAGAGATTAAGAAGTATATGAGAATTTTCAAGTATAAAATGCCATTATAAAAATAACACTATATATTAATTTCAGATTTAAGTCATACAACTAACTGTCAACTTCAAGTTCCTATATAATAGATGAGATTATATCAGACTGGGTAAAATTTATACAAAAAGAACCTGTATACTAATCCAATATATTCAATATTGGATTCGGAAGGATAGAGAACTATTCTTTATTGGACAAAAATGAAAAGCATAATATTAAGTTCTACTTCTGTAAAGTTATTAATAAGGTAAGATAGTCTTTTAAAAATTCTGAATATATTTTCATTCAACTATTTTTATCGGTGTGGTATGGCACAGAACAAGCATATGAGTAGTGTCAGATTGTAAAGGAAATACAAGGATCACTAGCAATTTCTGGGTTAACAAATTAGATTATTCAGAATGTAAACTTCCAGGTAATGAAATTAGAGGGTGGAGTAGTAGAAAGTTTTTTTTTACTATAGAGTCAAATAAGTAAACTTAATAAAGTTTAAATTATTTTGATTTTCTCTAAAAGCATAATAGCAAAGCAATCATTTCATAAAGCCTACACTGGGTAATTAACTGGAAATGTGCAAGATAATACAAAAATGAACTAGAAAATTATTCCCAAAATAGAGCTCAGATCACACCCGCCCTTAGGTTTGGGAACATTGAAATTGAGCTGCTATTTTATAAAACTGAGAGAATTTCAGAGTTTTCTCTGAAGTGGGTGAGGGTATTAGCAAGGGTCTTAAAGAACTGAGAAAGGAAAGTGGTTGCTAAGTAATTAGGGTTACCAACTATATTTGCTAAGAAAGGGGAATGAGAAGATTCAGAAAATTATAATAATTTAGTCTGAGGAGAATTCATTATTTAAAATAATGTCACCCAGAGTTTAGTCTTAAACAGAGGGCATTGTTAGAATGGTTTGATTAGGTACCTTGTCATAGAATACTGATCATATCTAGGTGTTCAAACATAAACAGCATTTGAATTCCAAACCATCGTATTCCATGAAAGAGGGTCATCATCTTTATCAAACATTTAAAAAGCAGTAAATCTGATTAATGAAGCATCACAACAGGGATGAGAATATAGGCAAATAAAGATAAACATTAAATCATGCCAAAGCATGTGGCTTTCCCCCATATATTTCTGATTTCTGATTAACCAATTGGCAGTATCAACCTAAAATTAGTTAGGTCACTATGTGAAAATAATTTTTGTATTTTTAAAGGAAAAAGGTGTAGTGGAACAATATTGAATAATGTAACAACCCTATTTGATTTATCTAGCTCTTTCTTTGCAAATTGACTCCTTGTGCTGCCTGGCAGGATCCCTGAGCAAAATTGGAGCATTGAATTTATAAATTCTAGAAATAGCTGAGTTGATTTAGACTATGGTGCTCATTCATTCATTCAACGTATTTTTAGCTCTTATTATGTGCTGTTCTATGTATGGTGCTCACAGAACTCATATGCTAGTGGGAGCAATAAATAGATGCATAATGATAACATGTCAGGTGGCAATAAAAGTGCTAAGAAAGAAGATAGAGATGGAAAGAAGGGTGATTTTCACATATAGATGTCAGAATAGGATTTTAAAGTGATCCTTGAGCAAGAGCCTGCATGATGTGAAGAGCACCAAATGGATATCTAGTAGAACATTCCAGGTATATGTAAACTGGTGCAAAGACCTGAGAGCAGGAGTGAACAAGAGGAGAGGGTAGGAGATGATACAGGATGTGAGGGGTGGGATAGGATGAGTACTAAAAATTATGTGAAGCCTTGTATTCCATGGTTAGAGCTATAGTGTTTATTTGATGGAGATAGAGAGTCATGGGTGGGTTATGACTCAGGTGGGACAGACTTACATGATATGCAAAATAGCTGTCAAACTCATAGTACATGGGTATAAATAAAAATGAAATTTGCTCTTATAAAACTTTCCCAGGTCACAGTAAAGTTCCTCAAAATTTATAAGTAATACATAACTTGTTATGTCAAGTCATATAACAAACTATATTCAATCTAAAGGGATCATCTCTATCTATCCTTCAACATGTGAACAATCACACTATAGATAGGAAACCAGAGAAAACATATTTGTTGAATATCCATTATGTGCCAGTTTTTGATACTGTAAGCTTTTTATATATTTTATTGTATAAAATAAACAATTGACAAGGTGTTATTAAGGATCATTTTCAAAACAAGTAAGAGGTACACAGACTTCAATCCCAAATGGTTTGGGCTCCAATGTGAGACTCTGCCTGCTGTACTGTTCTAGCTCCCTTAAATTTCCTTTCTTCGCCTTCTAGACAAGAAAAACTTTGAGAACAGCATCTGGTCCCCTGAGTAACATTGTACTTCTTCTCATGTCACAAAATTAACTATTCAATATGCTTTAGAGAAAAAAGACTTTGATTTTAAGCTATGTAGGCATTATTTTGTGCACCTTGCTCTAAAATCTAAAATTATATACCAGACTTGAAACACAGAGAAATGCCATCTTTATTTACTGCACATTAAAGTGCAGAATCACACAGTATAATAAAAACAGGAATGGACTTACCATCAAATAAAACAATATATCCAAGTTTATTACAAATGCCAGGAAAGCTGAACACATGAATGGCCATGGTCATCTGAAGTCATATTTACACACAAAGGGCTATACTGGTTTAATCAAATGCTAGTATTTGTATTAAAAAATAAAGGAAGTATACTCATTAATTATTTGTTTTGCAGATTATTATCTATTTATTTTTATCCCAGCTATTTTGCCTTGCCTTTCTTGACATTACAAGTTTTGTATAGCCTGGAAGTAAAAATGAATGTTAATATTTTAAAGATATATCACAAATGGGAAGCCATGCAATGCATTGTAATTCTGAGATATATTTGGGTATATTTTATAGATTTGGCATGCAATAAATTTGCTAATAAATATCATTTTGAATGGTTTCTTCCTTCCTAGATGTTGTGTTTTTTTTTTCATTCCTACAGAGGAGGGAAGGCTTCTTGAATGAATCATCCTTAGAGTATAAACTCAGTGAAATTAAATTCTGTGCTTTCTCAATACTGCTATAGCACCAGAACTTAGCACACTTTTGATTATAATAATTGGAACAATAAATAATTATTGATGAGTGAATTTGATATACTAGGCAGTTAGATGGCATGCACATAGAAGAAACAATAGGCCAAGTACAGAAGGTCACCAGAATGGAAAGCCCCCAGTACCTAGCAATGGGCAAAATGAGCTAGGATCTTGCCTCCAGAGTGATCTTTCCTCCCCTAGAATATTGATGGTCATATTGGTCATGAGGTTTAGGAACCCTGTCTTTACATATCGCTGGTCATGCAATTGGGATTCTTTGTTGACCTTTCCTCCCCTGGCATGTCATCAGTCATTTGGTAGACTTCCTTAGAGGAGGAACAAGGAGGCCAGAGAATAGACTCAGAACCTTCTATACAAGCCTGTGCATGACCACTCCTTTAAGCATTAAACTATTGGAGATAACATCTAGGCTTCAGTTGTATTCTAGCTACAGGCCTATAAATACACAACTTTCCAAGACTGGATTATGATAAGACAGAAAATCTGAACAGACTGATTACTAACCAGGTGATTAAATCAGTAATTGACAATCTCCCAACAAACAAAAGCATAGGACCAGAGGGCTTCACTGGTGAATTCTGCCAAACATTCAAAGGAGAATTAATGGCAATCCTTCTCAAACTCTGCCAAAAAAAACAGAAAAGGAAAAAAGTCTTCCAAATTCACTTTATGAGACCAACATTACTCTGACACCAAAAGCAGACAAGAAGACCACAAAAAAAGAAAATTATAGGCCAATATCCCTGGTGAACAAAGGTGCAAAAATCTTCAAAAAAATATTAGCAAACCAAATTCAATAATACATTAAAAGGATCATAGTCCACGATCGACTGGGATTTATTGCACAAATGCAACGATGGTTCAAGATCCACAAATCAGTCAATGTGATATTTCACATGAACACAAAAAAAAACCACCTGATCATCTCAATAGATTCCAAAAAAAGCATTTGACAAAATTCAACATTCACTTATGATTTTTACAAACACAATACCTCTCAACAAAGTAAGTATAGATGGAAAATACCTTAACATAATAAAAGCCAATTATGACAAGCCCAGAGCTAACACCAAACTCAAGAGTAAAAAGCTGAAAGCCTTTAGGAGCAAGAATCAGACAAGAATGTTTACTCTTACCACATTCAAAATAGTATTAAAAGTCCTAAAAAGAGCAATTAGGCAAGAAAAAGAAATGAAAGTCATTCAAATTGAAAGGAAGAAGATGTCACTATTTGCAGATAAGAGGATATTATATACAGAAAGCCCTATAGACTTTATTTTTAAAAAATGTTAAAATTAATAAACAAATTCAGGAAAGTTGCAGGATACAAAATTAATACACAAAAATCTATTGTTTTTCTATATACTAATAATAAACTACCAGAAAGAGAAATAAAGGAAACAATCCCATTTACAACTGCACAAAAAGAAAAAAAGTACCTAGGAATAAGTTTCACCAAAGAAGTGATAGATCTATATATTGAAAACTAAAAGACATTATGAAGTATATTGAAGAAGAAGAAACAATAACTGGAAAGACATTCCATGATCATGGACTGGCATAATCAATATTGTTAAAATGTCCATGCTAACCAAAGTAATCTGCAATCCCTATAAAAATCCCAATGCATTTCTTAAAGAAATAAAACAAATAATTCTATATTTTGTATGGTATACAGAAAATCCTGAATAATCAAAACAATCTTCAAAGAAGAGTCAAGCTGGAGGTATCAAAATACATGATTTCAAACTATACCATAACTATACCATAAAGCTATAGTAATTAAAACAGTATTGGCATAAAAACTCACTGATCAAAGGAACTGAATAGAAAGCCCAGTTATAAACCTATACATATATAGTCAATTAATGTATAATAAAAGAGCTAAAAATATACAAAGTGGAAATGACAGTTTTTCTAATAAATAGTACTGGGAAAACTGGACACCCACCTGCACACAAAACTTGACCACTACCTTATACCATATACAAAAATTAACTGAAATAGATTACAGATTTTAAACTACAACCATAAATTCATAGAAGAAAACATAGTCAATAAGCTGCTTAATACAGGTCTTGAAGATTTTAAAAATTTTTTTTATTAATGTATTACATGTGTACGTATCTTCCCATTGCCCTCCCACTCCCATGCATACCCTAATCCCCCGATGTCTTGTGTCCTTGTAGATGTTTTTTATGTGATAACAAAAGCAAAAGCAAAAATAAACAAGTGGGACTTCATTAAACTAAAAAGTTTCTGCATAGCAGTGGAAATCAACAGAATGAAAGGGTAACCTACTGAATGGAAGAAAATATTTGTAAATTATATATCTGATAAGGAGCTAATATCTAAAACCTTTGAAGGATGCATGCAATTTAATAGCACAAAACAAACAATCCAATTAAAAATGGGCAGAAGATCTGAATGAACAAAGAAGACCTACAGCTGACCAACAGGTACATAAAGAGAATTTTCAATATCATTAATAATCAGAGAAATGCAATGATATATTAACTCACACCTGTTAGATCGACTGTTATAAAAAAAGACAGGCAATACAAGTGTTGGTGAGGGTGTGAAGAAATGTAAATTGGTGTAGCAACTATGAAAAACAGTATGGAAGTTCCTTATAAAATTAAAAAAAAGAACTTTTTTATGCAGCATTTCCACTTCTGGGTATCTACCCAAAGAAAACAAAACACTACCTCAAAAATGCATGTACACCCTCCCCATGTTAGTTATGGCATTATTTACCATAGCCAAGATAGAAAAACAACCTAGTATCCATTGATGAATAAATGGATAATGAAACTGTAGCTTGTGTGTGTTTGTTTATATAGGTAATAAGTCATACAAAAGAAGACAAATACTGTGTGAGCTCTCTTACAGAGAAGTGATTGGCAGATGTGGGGGGAGATAGTGGGAGACATAAGAGAATGGGTGAAGGGAATACATTTATTAAGTTAAGAAAGTTTAGCAGGGACCCATCAGGAGACTAGAAAAGTAAGAATTCAGGTATTTGAAAAGGAGAATGTTAAAAAAGGCTAGGGCACAACTAAAAACTAAACTTTCTTGCATCACAATTTTGTTTACTGTTTATAAGTACAAAGATTTGGGTTTGACTCCAAATACAAATGGGATATATAAAGATGAGAAAATTATATTTTTAAGTCATTTTAGAAAAAATCCACTTTCACCCCAACAGTACTGGTTGGTGTCTTACCGGTTCTCCTTTATCTCCTTTCTGACCTGGTGAGCCTGGTACTCCGGGTAATCCCGCTTCTCCCTGAGCAAAAATGAATTTCTGTGTTATCAAACAAAAGCTGTCACACGGAGCTAAAGATAAGTGGCTCATACATATTATGCCAACAATGGTAAGATAAATCCTTGCTCCCTCCGATCTGATACTGGGCCCTCCACCGGAATGTCCTTATTCCCTTGCTCATGAGGCTCACGGCTCTCTCTCATTGCCTCCTCCATGCGACCTTCCATGGACTTGGACATGTGCTACTTCTCTGTGGGGCCCTTGCACCTTGTACTTGCCTTTCTGTGCAGCTTTCAGTACAGTATTAGTTCTTACAGGAAATATAAGATGCCTTTAAACTTACACCTAATCCCAATCCCCACTCCTCCAGCCAGGGATGAAGCAGGAACAGGATGTATTAAGTCTCAGGGCATGCATTAAGTCACAGAGCTAGGGGACAAACAGCCTCTCTAGGCACTGCATAAGTTTCCTTCTCTCTTTCTTTCCCTCAGGTATGGGTGGAGAGGAAGACCATACTTAGCTGACTTTTTAGCATAGGCCTTGTGACTTCCATTTAGATCCACAAAAGAAGTGAATGTAGGTCCATGAGCCAAAACTTCCCAACCACAGGACTATACTGGTGGAAGCAAGACAAATTCTCTGAGTATTTCCCATACAAGTGATGACAGAGGGAACTAGCTATGAGTCAGGGACACTGCATAAGTAGTGTCCACACAACAAAGACATACTATGAAGTGTCTTTGTGTTTGTGTTGAAGAGCAGGCACTGTGTTTCCTTCAACTGAAATCCCCAGGATTGAAGCCTATTCCTGGAATATGTAAAGTACTCAATACTTGTGTGTTGTACAAGTTGTTTCTCCCTTCACCTTCCTATTCATTCTAATTCATACCCAGAAAGAAGGTCTGATGGGCTCAGGACCATCCAGATAAAAACCCAGCAAATTCCCAATCTCTCTCTCTCTCTCTCTCTCTCTCTCTCTCTCTCTCTCTCTCTCTCTCTCTTTTTCTCTCTCTCAATATTCTTATTGATTTCAGAGAAAGGAGAGGGAGAAGTAGAAACATCAATGATGAGAGAGAATCATTGTTCGGCTGTCTCCTGCACACCCCACACTGGAGATTGAACCTGCAACCCGGGCATGTGCCCTGACCGGGAATTGAACCGTGACCTCCTTGTTCATAGGTGGATACTCAGCCACTGAGCCATATTCTGCCTGGCCCAACCCCCTTCTCTTAATCAACCCCCATGGTTCAGTGGCTTAGGCATTTGATTCAACTGGCACTGAAGTACAAACACATTCTGTGCACCAGAGCCACATTCAAGGGGCTGGCGCACCGTGTTAAGTGACTTCTCAGTGGGCATAGATTAATATGAGCATACCTTGTTTGGAATGCATTGGCACTGGTTTTTAAGTTCCTGCTTTGCTGGCAGATATGCAGACACTTTGCTGGCATGAGTGGGTAGTGATAATGATGTAGTAGTTCCAATGCCATCCTGCTCTGAGCACTACAATCCAAAAAGAGGCTTTAGGAAATGAATTTCAAACATTCTGACATTCTAAACACTGGCTCCCACCAACTAGGAATGACTGAGGTTACCTGTTAGAATTACCTTCTAATTAACCAAAAGTTGACACTAGCATATGAAAGTGTATAAAGACTTTGCTCTTCCACTAGGTCCCCTATGTGTTTTATTACACTGACAACACATTAGAAATGCATCAAAATGTTGGTTTCCATGAGACATTTTAAAGCTATTACAGGTGACTTTATGACAAGTACAGTAATAACAAACACAATAATTGCATTGTTATACTAAAATAATTTACACAAATAATATCTGTAAATGTGTTTTGGGGAAAAACTTTAAAAATAATGTAATTTGAACTTTTAAGGCATAGTTTACTTCAGCAAGATGATTGTCAAGGCATGTAAAAGTAGAAAAAAAATTGTTTTTTACACTGTAAGATGCCATATATTTAATTAAGTATATCTTCTTTCAGTCCATTGTCCTTTAAAGTTATTAAAAAGTCTCCACTATAACAGACATGTGATGAATTTTATATTTATTCAGTGGGTTCAGTACATGTGGGCCAACATTAAAGACAAATTTGGTTATGAGGCAATGAATTTTTCTCTCTCTCAAAAAAAAAAATCAATCCAGATGGAGAGACTAAAGTGGATAAATACATACTTTTCTCTCAACATCATTTACCAGTTTCTTCCTCACCACAGTTTGTAACTCTGAATTTGCAATTAAGGGGAAAGAGTTCACACATGAACTGCACACTATAAATTAAATATGCATGGAAAATACTGTCAGGATAAAACTAAAAGATTGTCAATGGTTCTTTATTGTGGTACGATCATATTACTTTTGACATTGAATATGTCTATATTTGCCAAGTTTTTTATAATAAACATGCATAACTTTTGAAACAAAAGCAAATTATTTTGAAAACTGGATAGTACTCTAATGCTTGTGATATCAATACAAAATATAAAAAAAGAAATAGCACCCAGAAATACTGAAACTCATTTCCTGTCTCCCCACTTGTCTCTTTCCAGAGTTAATGACTAGCTATTTAGTTATCTTAATAAGTTTCCAAGTCCATAAGTATAAAAATCACATTAGAATAAAACATGATTATCACCAAAACAGTCCACATAGCACATACGATCTGACACAATTTTCTAGCCAGTTTCTGTCCAACAGGTTTCTAGTCAGGTAACCAAGACCCAGTTGGAGATCACAATTTTGTTCTGATTCAAATTGAGGATTTAAATGACTTTAAAAGTATGTCTCAGCCTTTACTATAAAATTGTCCATTCTCCAAAAAGTATCTAAAAGAAACAAAATGTACAAGGACTCTTCCCCTTGTAAAACCTCTGGTTTCGATTTGACACATATTTAATTAATTGGCCCTCAAAATTTGAATCACATTCCTCATTTATTTTCAGCAAATGCTCCTGATTTCCTCCTTTTGTTATTTGTTCTTCATTTTATGTCTGCAGTTATGAAACTGGACTGTTTCAGAAACAGAAAATTGAATCAATAAAAGCAAAGAAGTATGTCAATAGATTATCCTGAATAAATTTCATCTTTGAAATATTATATAAAATATTAATAAAAAGCATGTCTGATTTGAAATTCCAGAACAAAATGATATTTTTAAGCAAGTACATTAAAATTTTCTAAATAGAACACATTAAAAAACATACACAAAATAACAGTTGATGTCGGAATTATAGCAGATGCACTTAAATGGATTTTATATAATTATTTATCTTCCAAACCATGTGTTTCCATTTGTAAAATGTAGATTGTTCTATTTTGTTGATTATTAACAGAATGCTGATGTCCTCTAAATAATTATCAGCAGAAAAATATTATTTTTGTTATTTTTTCCACAGTTAGAGATGAATTTCTATCTTATTTTATATTCTTTAAAATTAACTCCTAAGTAGCATTTTAAAACATGATTAAAGTTATTTTTCATAATTTGTGAAGTCATGCCACTACTTTTAATAATCAAACCACTCTATCAAATCCACACCTATACTTGCTTAATGAGTTTTCATTATGTTCATTATGTGAAAACACAGAATAGTAACTATCGGTCAAGAATATTTTTGGGTCCAGCCAGTGTGGCTCAATGGTTGAATGTCAACCATGAATCAGAAGGTTATAGTTCAATCCCTTGTCAGAGTACATGCTTATGCCAAATCCCCAGTGGGGAGTCCACAGGAAGCAACTGATCAATGATTCTCTCTCATCAAATATGTTTCTATCATTCTCTTCCCCTTCTTCTCTGAAATCAACAAAAATATATATCCATATTATTTGGATATATCAAAACATTATTATGTTACCTTTTAATAATAGAAAATTATTATATTAAGAGCTCTTACATCACAAGAGGATGATTATTTAAAAAAAAACTTTTAAATCATCTTCATGATTTAAATGTGTGACTCCAGGAAGTCTAGGTATTTCAAGGCTGTAGACTGGCATTCTAAATTATCTTTTTAGATATTTATAGAAAGAATTTGGCTGGCTTTCATTTTACTAGGAATAAGAGCCATAAACTGGGGGAAAAACAGAGCCATAAACTGGGTTGGAAATATGCTTTATAAAACCAAGTTACATAAGCAAAACATAAACATTTGGAAGACTTATCTATGCTTTGATCAGCTGGTCGCATTATTTTCTACTACCCACAGTGAGTGATAGAAGTTAAAAATAGTTTTTTTGCATTAAACTGTTGATAAAAATTTTCACATAATTTTTTTGGTATGTGTAGAACCTCTGGGAAATCTGAGATACAAAGGAAAAAATTTTCACCCCTGTAACTGGAGAATGATGATGCTACTGTTATAACATAGCCTTTTATTTATGCTGAATCCAAAGTGAGGATATATAGTTCCCAAAGTTCAGAATGAAACACTGGGATTAAAAATTCTAACAGAACTCTGGGAGAGTTCTAAAATGGGTTTCTTACTTGGAACAAATTACTCACCTGGAGTCAATAGAAGCTATTAGGTGATGCCCTACTTCTGGGCCCTATAGACTAGACAACTGGCATTCTACAATCTTCACATTCCAAGAAAATTAACTTACCTTAGTATCTGATATGTCACAACAAGTTTCTCTAGCTATGAGGTTTGAGTCACAGTAGATTTTAAGTTGGTGAAGTTCAATCTATTAAAAAATTTAGCAAAAGATATATAATTAATTTTTTAGAAAATCACATTTAGGCATTAAGAACTATGATAATTTAACTGATAAGAAATAAAGAAGCTGATACAAATAAATTACCAGTAGATATTTTTAAAAATATTTTTATTAATGTAGGATCATGATTTTATGGGCCATTTGAGAAAGGTTCAGTTATCGAGATGAGTCTATATATGATGCAAATCAAGAAATGAAAGCAATTGCAAACCTCAGCTAGTTGTTTAAAAATATAAAAGAAGTATTTAATTAAAGAGAGGCATTGCTATTCACTACAATAAAGTATATGCCCACAAAATGAAGACTATATCAAAATAAATATCCAGAAGAAAATCAATAAAATCAAAGGTCTGAGCAGATGTTGGAAAAAGCTTTACCTATAAAAGGAGTGGAAGCATAAGATTGTTCCTGACCTATTTTATATGTCTAATCATCATATGATTAATTATTAATTATATTATTAAACTTTCAACCACAAAGTAATTTAATATAGTTTCTCAGACATATCTGAGAAACAGGAAAAGATGGTTACTTCCCATAAGAAAAAAAAAATTTCATTTTTACCTATTTTTTCATGGATTCTGTCTAATATCTAGGGACTTTATATTAAATTAGCACAGTCTTGAGCAGGATGCAGTCTTTACAAAAATAATCAATTCCTCTATTTGCTCAGTAGATTCATGTTTTTTGGCATTTGGACATGAAATTAAAGTGATTCCAGGAAAATACAATCATGCTTTAAATGCAAGATCAAACAATCACATAGGAGCAAGCAAATAGTACAGACTATTAATAAGATTTCAATATGAGAGATGCTTAAATAGGCTATTTTAAATTACTTTGTGGTTGAAAGTTTAATAATATAATTAATCATATGATGATGAGACATATAAAATAGGTCAGGAACAATCTTGTGCCTCCACTCCTTCTCCATGCCTTTTCTCTGTCTCTTTCTCTTTTCTCCCAAAATAACAGAGCTAGATTATGCCTTACTTTGAGGCCACTGAGTACTTTCTACAGAAAGACCCAACTGTAATATTATAATAATTAATCCTATGAAAATAGAAAGCAGATATCTTAAGTTCTAAATCTTACTACAACACAAAAGGGGTGGGGGGAGGGGGAGGAAAAACACTATAACTAACAGTCTACACTGAGATAAACAAAATCAATTCAGCTCACAGGAAGCATTAAGAACTCCAGACATCTTGTGAATTTATGAGCTGCCTAAGATTTGCAGCCAATGCAAAATTATGAGATGAAATGAATTCCTTTTCTACAACTTTTCCCAAGGTTATTAAAGTTAAATTTTAAAAGTTTAAATACACTGTCTTACATAGTCTAATGAAAAACATGCAGTTACATATGACCCATTATGTCAAATGAAGAAGTGGGACAACAACTAATTTTCTTTATTTTATTATTTTTTTGAATTTCTGACGAACTATGATTTTATTTATTTATTTATTTTTAATTAAATCTTTATTATTCAGATTATTACATTTTTCTTTTTTCCCCTCCATAGCTCCCCTCCACCCGGCTCCAATCCCTCTCTCTACCCTCACCTCCCTCCCATTGACCTCATCCATAGGTGTATAATTTTTGTCAGTCTCTCCCTGTACACACCTCATCCCTTTCCCCCTGAGAATTATCAGTCCACTCCCTTTCTGTGATCCTGATTCTATTATATTCACCAGTTTATTCTGTTGATCAAATTTTTAATTCACTTAATTTTTAGATTCATTTGTTGATAGATATGTATTTGTTGTTCATAATTTTTTGTCTTTTACCTTTTTCTTCTTCCTCTTCTAAAAAAGTACCTTCCAGCATTTCATATAATATTGGTTTGGTGTTGATGAACTTTAACTTTTTCTTATCTGTGAAGCTCTTTATCTGCCCTTCAATTCTGAATGATAGCTTTGCTGGATAGATTATTCTTGGTTATAGGTTCTTGCTATTCATCACATTGAATATTTCTTGCCACTCCCGTCTGGCCTGCATCGTTTCTGTTGAGAAATCAGCTGACAGTTGTATGGGTGCTCCCTTGTAGGTAATGAACTGTTTTTCTCTTGCTGCTTTGAATATTCTCTCTTTTTCTCTTGCTCTTGGTATTTTAATTATGATGTGTCTTGGTGTAGTCCTCTTTGGATTCCTTTTATATGGGGTTCTGTGTGCTTCCTGGACTTGTAAGTCTGTTTCTTTTCCCAGATGTGGGAAGTTTTCAGTCATTATTTCTTTAAGTAGGTTTTCAGTATCTTGCTCTCTCTCTTCTTCTGGCACCCTCACAATTCTGATGTTGGTACGCTTGAAGCTGTCCCAGAGGCTCCTTACATTATCTTCACACTTTTGGATTCTTTTTTCTTCTTGCTTTTCCAGTTGAGTGTTTTCTGATTCTTTATATTTCAATTTTTTTATAAATATATTTTATTGATTTTTTACAGAGAGGAAGGGAGAGGGATAGAAAGTCAGAAACATGGATGAGAGAGAGACATCGATCTGCTGCCTCCTGC
>PVJN01014387.1:0-46735 GCA_004026805.1 Lasiurus borealis | reverse complement strand
GGGGTGATCAAGCCTGCAGGGGAAGGCAGTTAGGGGTGACCAGGCCAGCAGAGGAGGGAAGTTGAGGGTAACTGGGCCTGCAGAAAAGGGAAGTTGTGGGGGGAGGGACACAGGCCTGCAGGGAAGAGCAGTTCGAAGGGACCAGGACTACAGGGGAGGGCAGTTAGGGATGACCAGGCCTGCAAGAGAGGGCAGTTAGGGGCAAATAAGCTGGCAGGGGAGCAGTTAGGCATCAATCAGGCTGGCAGGGGAGTGGTTAGAGGGTGATCAGGCTGGCTGGCAGAAGCAGTTAGGGGCAATCAGGAAGGAAGGCAGGTGAGCAGTTGAAAGCCAGCAGTCCTGAATTGTGAGAAGGATGTCCGACTGCTCATTTAGGCCCGATCCTGGTAGGATTGGAAAGGGTGCAGGCTGGGCTGAGGGCCTCTAGTAATGTATGAAAAGCCTTTAGTACTGTGCTGGGATCATTCGTAAATAATAAATGATACTACTTACTATTAGTAGCCTATGAAAAATTACACTTTAAATCTTAACACAAAATAAGCCTTGCCAGTTACATCAAAGGATCTTACTATAAAACCATAACCATTTCTAAGACAAAGCTCCTGGCCTGCAAAGTTTATCAAATGAACTCATGAAAAGGGTGAGAAATACGAGGTCCAGAACATTTCTCCACAAATCTTGCTACCCCTTGCCTTGTAGGAGGAGGGGAAGCACTTACTAACCCCAACTCTGTCCAAACCACCTCGCACTTGAAGGGATTCGCTGTTCATACCAGGATAAGATGCCACTTTAAGAAGCAGTGTTGGTTACAAGCTGTAAGAGAGTGTGGAAGTCAAGGCAAGATAGTTTCATTTTCCTAGAATTCCTTTTCAAAAGCTCAAGATTTCTTGGTGGGGCCAAAAGGAAGAGAGAAAATGCAGAGGGATTCCCAGATTCCATCTGTATATCCACTGGCCATAGCAACAGGGTTGGAAGGGACCAGGACTACAGGGGAGGCAGTTAGGGATGACCAGGCCTGCAGGAGAGGGCAGTTAGGGGCAAATAGGCCAGCTATAATACTCCAAAAACCATCACAGAATAAAAGGTCTGCAGAATGTGACATGAGATATACCAAGGAATCATTTCAGTACTTCCACCATTGCCATTCTGAAATGTTGGTTTTTCATCCTAAGTCATGTCTGAGCCTTTTCCTGGTTAAGGAATGAAGGCAGTGGATGCTACCTGAAAGACTGCCCAACCAGGGATCTACAGGGTGACTCGGATTTCCAAGTAATCGCTCTTTCAGTAGGACCACAGGACACTGTTCCACTCCTTCACTTTTAATTACAGAAATAACTTCCTTTATTGCCAATCGCAAGACTCATCTCAGAGAATCAATGTCTTAGAACTAACAGATTGTAAGTCTACACCCTCCACTTAAACCCGCAAGAATCCACCACCTTTGTAAGTGCCAACCCACTGTCACAAGTGTCCAAATACCCAAATTCATTTCAGAGACATCAGTCCATCCTGCTTGAAAGTGGCAGCTTTTAAAAGCGACACCAAATAATAGATGCAAATGAGGAAACGCATCAACCCAAACAGAGGGCACTGCAGTGAAAGCTAATTATTCAAACAGGGACAACAGTGCTTACGTGTAATTTAATAGAATAAAATCTCACTAATTCCTCCTAATTGGAAGAAAGATGGGTATGATTGGATTAAAAATTAACAAATATTTTTAGAAGGAAATGCTGATTTAGTCCCTCCAAGGATATAAGAGAATCTTGCAAGCAATTTAAAAAAATGGATATTCCTTTGTAATCAGTGCATTTGTTATTT
Organism: Lasiurus borealis; assembly: GCA_004026805.1. Taxonomy (NCBI): domain Eukaryota; kingdom Metazoa; phylum Chordata; class Mammalia; order Chiroptera; family Vespertilionidae; genus Lasiurus; species Lasiurus borealis. Next base: position 44,914 of record PVJN01014387.1, on the reverse strand, counting down.
GAATACAAATAATTACCCTAAAGTAGTGGGGATTGCTACTAATTTCCTGACTTGACCTATCATACGGAGTAACCATTTTCTTTTTTTTCTTTTTTTTCTTTTTTTTTTGGTTTTATAAACCCTCCCCACCTCAACCCACACTAGGCAAAGATAAATTTTAGCTGAATGGGACTAAATAAGGAAATAGGTAATTAGTAAAGTTCATACCAAAGTCTTATGGAGCAGAGGAAACTGCTAAATATCTTATTTTTTCATATTTCTCATCTGAAAAACAGAAATAACTTTCTCTAGGTGCTTCATATAACAGGCAGATCATGAAAAAGCAAACAGTGCTCTAAAAGTTATTGCCTATTGCTCCTAGTGCTGCTAATTCTCTGCCTTTCTAGTTCTGGACCTAGATTGAACTTGACTCAGATTCCATCCTCCTCTGAGCCTGTGTTCCTCCTTACCCTAACAGCTTACCACTCAGAGGAGTTAAACATTCCTGAAAAATACTGACGGTTCCTTCCAAAGTGGAGAGAAAGACTGGAACCTCCAGCATCACAATCCCTCCCACAGTGAAGGGGATCGTTTATGAAACGAGTGACGTTTATGAAATAATACACATAAAGAAAGCATTTAGAGCCGATCCTGGCATACAGTGAGCACTTGATGACATGATCATCATCCTCCTTTTACTTTCAATGCCATTTCCACTACCATAAACTAAGACAGTCTTTCCATCTTCCCCCAGACTCTGATTCCAGACACCAACACGCACTGCTCCTTAGGGAGGGGGTGCCTGTTTTATCTGTGAATTCCCCTCCTGCTTTATCTGCTGCTCTGAGATGTGTTGGCATCCACCAGAACCCACGTGTACCTCCGATAAAGAAGTGTTCATTTGCTGGCTGTTCTATATTGATGTGTTTACTGTGAACAAAGACACAAGAGGGAGGGGGAATATATCAGAAGCAGTTCAAGCAGGTTATTTCTCTGGCTGCCTAGCACATTATCGGCATGCAGCTCAGGACTGTGCTAGCCGCACATTCCATAAAGGGCCAGGACAATACCTCAGTAAACATTCTAACTGCATTCGCCTGAAATTATAAATTTTTTTAAAAAAAAGTGTCTCAAAGTTGGAATTATTTCAAATACACTATTATCCTCCTTTCTGCAGGTCCCACCATCAATATACAGACTTGTAGCTGATTCCCAAGGCAATAAAAACAGGAACCCCCATGCCTGTAAAAGAGGTCCTAGCCTTTACAAGGCAAGTACATTAGTCAGCTTTGGGCTGATATGCTCTAATACCAAAGACTGGGGCTCTCAAATGACAGATATTTTTTTATCCATGTTCTGGAGGTCAAGTCGTCCAAGATCAAGGTGCCCACAGATTATGTGGAGTCTGGAAAGGGCCCTCTTTCTGGTGCGCTGATGGCAGCCTTCTTCTTGTATCCTCACGTGATGTAGAGACAGAGCCCTTTGGTCTCTCTCCCTCTTTTTATAAAAGTATGAATCCTCCATGGGGCTCCATCCTCATGACTCTACTTAATCCCTCCCAGAGGCTCCACCTCCAAATATCATCACATCAGGGATTGGGGCCTCCTCGGGGAAAAGACACACACATCTAGTCCATAGCAGTGAGAATAAATGGAAAATTCAAAATATAATTTTAGGAGCAGCGCCTTCCATATGAAAAGGGGATGGTGACAAGATGGGCTTTTGATCTAACGTCTTCTGACTTTCAACAGAGGTAGAGGAGGAGCTTTGCAGAAAATGCCAGTGGCAGGACAAGATTTCTGGCTTCTGAGTGCGGAAATGAATTCCTCAAGGAGATGATCTTAGTTGCAACAGTAATGGGTTTGAAGGACAATTGTGTGTGTAAGGTTCCCAAAGTGACTGGTAAAACACAAACACTGCATGAGAAAGTCATATATAAAGTCACCGGAATAATTAGAGGGGAGAGAGAGAAGCAAAATTCCTGAAGTCTTAAGGTTATTTTCCTTGTTAAAATTCCATGGAAGTCCCCTTCTACTTGGACAAAGTAATTGCTTTGTCTTCTTTGGCAACAAAGCATTTTTAAAATGTTGCCACTGATACCTGCAACTAACCTGGTAACCTTGAACAAAAGCATTTATTATACATACATATATATTATAAAAATAATATAAAATATACATGTAAGATTAATTTGATATAATAAGATTACATGATTTAATTCTATTATATTATAAAAGTTTCCCCTGATCCTCAGTTTTCTCATTCATAAAAAGAAGAGAACATTACTTCTTGCATTGTTTGAGAAATAAAAGGAGATGATGAAACAGTACAGAGCATGTGCAGGAAGCTCACCAAGGTTAGTTCTTTTGGGAGAACATTCTTGCCCAACTGTTTTCTAGGCCCTGATGCTTGGAGTGTACCTTCCAGAGTCAGCATTCACAGCACCACAGTTTTCCAGAGGGACCATGGCTGCAGTGCATTTCATCCCAACACTGGCGAGCTGATACTGTCCTTCAGCTGACTCCCAGCATCTTCAGGCCTGAGCTCTCAGCTCATAGTCTGCTCTTATGGATAATGATATAGGTGAGCTGGCTGACTATGTGTCATGTGGCGAAATTCTCCCACTAAAGATCCAGAAGAAGGAGCTTCATCAAATACCATAGCACTTTCCTTTTTGCTTTGTCTGTTTTCTGAGATGTTTGATTTTTGCCAAAATCAAAGCAAAAGTACATGGACAACTCCGGTGTAGTGGCCTAGGACAGCTAAGTGCACTGAGAGCCCTGAGCTACTGGTCATGTCTTCTGATGTATGTGTGAGTCAAGAAAATAGGTCCTGTTAGTACTAACACAGGCCATACATCTTTCTGGGTGCTAACTGACAAATAGACTGACAAAAAAGGCCTAAAGGAGATGATAGATAGAATATTATATATATTTTAAATTTGTAAATATCCTCTCTCTCTCTCTCTCTCTCTCTATATATATATATATATATATATATATATATATATATATATGTATATATATATATCATACAAACACACACACACACACACACACACACACACACACAAGCCCGGTGCACAAAATTCATGCACGAAAATGGGGTGTGTCCTTCAGCCCAGCCTGTACCCTCTCCAATCTGGGACCTCTCAAGGAATGTCCGACTAGCCATTTAGGCCCAATCCCAGTGGACATCCCTCTCAGAATCCAGGACTGCTGGCTCCCAACCACTTGCCTGCCTGCCTGCCTGATTGTCCCTAATTGCTACTGCCTTCCAGCCTGATTGAAGCCTGACTGTTCCCCTCCCAGCCTTATTGCCCCTAACTGCCCTCCCTTGCTGGCCTGGTCACCCCTAACTTCGCTCTCCTGCTGGTCTGATGACCACTAACTGCCCTCCCTGAAGGCCTGTTTGGCCCTAACTGCCCTCTCTGGTGGCCTGATTGCCCCTAACTGTCCTCCCCTGCAGGCCTGGTCCCCCCGCAACTGCCTTCCCCTGTAGGCCTGTTTCCCCCCAACTGCCCTCCCTTGCTGGCCATCTTGTGTCCACATGGGGGTAGCCCATCTTGTGTGTTGGAGTGATGGTGAATTTGCATATCACCTCTTTATTATAAAGGATTAATATATAGGATATTTTCTGACAGATCTGAGAGGATGGTGATCTGAGCTGACATCTCATATTATAGACTGAGCAGAGTGAGGCCCAGGAAGGTGAAAGGTGTGTCCTCAGACTAAGAACCCAGATCTGCTTCCTCCCCACCACGCTCCCCAGCACATTGGCATAGGATGGATGAACAAGGACAGAATGAAAGAAGAAGTCTGAAATAGATCAGGAAGCATCTTATATCCCTACAAGGAGATTCAACCTGGGTTTGCTGTAATGCTGTCTGGAAAATAAGGTTTCTAAATGCCCATTGTGTAGCACAGAGCCTCCAGTCCAGCCAGCCACAGACATAGAAAGCCCAGCTCCATGCCCCACACCCCCAAATTGATGACACTACAATTTCACGGTGAAGCTCACACAGTAGACAGAACCCTCAGGGCCCAAACAGCTGCCCTGGAGTGATGCAGGCTGGTGATGTGGATTCTCTCCTACCACCTCCTCTCTTTCAGTAGCCACTCAGTAGGGACCGGCTGTCAGCAATTTCCTTCCTCCAACAGCTGGGAGATTGTTTTCTGCAGTTAACTGCCATTTGTTTCAATTATGTGTATTAATCACAGGCTTCATCCTGATGGTATTCTTCAGGGGGAAAAAAATATCAGGGCTTTTGTTTTTTGCCCAAGCTGCTTCCTCACTCAGAACCCATTTTGCCAATAGGAGACAGGGGAAATGATAGGCCAGAGGCAATTTGGGCTCATGTGCAGCAGTGGGTGTGTGGATGGGAGGGTGGGTGCATGGGTGTGGAGGACATCTAACCCACTGAAAACAGGGAGGTTGACAGTGCAATGAAGGGAAAGTGTCATAGCACCACGTAGTCTAATACCATAAACATACAGAGAGTACAGCAATGGAATTTGTAATCATGTGAAAATCCATTCATTCTTTCATCATACATTAATTCATTTATTCAGACATATATTACTCTATACTGTGCCAGGTTGCATGCTCTTCCAGGACCCTCGGCTGTGATTTAAGTAAAAATAAAGGGAAATGGGAATTATTTCAAAAGCAGAGTGGCACTGTCTCACTCCATCCTTATCCATCTGTATCTTCTCCAGCCTACGGTGCCCTCATTTTTTATTTAACAAACATTTATAGCAACCCAGCTATGAGGTAGAATATTCGCTGGTAATGTTGTTATGAAACTTATCCTCATCAAGCTTTCAGTCTAGAGTGGGAGATGGCCCTCAACAAAGGAGCCCACAGGTAGACATAAGTAAAAATTGTGGTGAATTCTGTGAAAACCAGATCAGGGTGGCATAGACCTGAAACTAATGCAAAATAATATTAAATGCAAACTATAATTAACATTTAAATTAAGCCCAACCAGTGTGGTTCAGTGGTTGAGTATCGACCTATGAACCAGAAGGTCATGGTTCCATTCTTAGGGAGGGCACATGCCTGGATTGCAGCCTTAATCCCTAGTGGCAGCCAATCGGTGATTTTCTCTCATCAATGATATTTCTATCTCTCTCCCTTTCTCTCTAAAATCAATAGAAACAATTTTAAAAAAATGAATTTAAAGAAAGATCAAAATGGAATGATAGAAGAGAATTGTGGGAAGGATTAGATAAGTCCTCTTAAGGAAACAGGATTAAAACACGAAACTTACCAATGAACACAAGTCAGCCATTGGGATGATGGGGAGAGAGAGACCAGCGAGGGCATAAAGAGTTTGATGAGTTGAAGACAAATGGGGCCAGTGGATCAGGAGTAAGGTGAGAACCTTGTGGGATGAGACTGCAGAGGTGGTCAAGGACTAGGTCATATTGAGCTTCGCAAACCTTGTCACGGAATGTGAACTTCATTCTAAAGAATGCAGGAATCCGTCCTAACTGGTCTGGCTCAGTGGATAGAGCGTTGGCCTGTGGACTGAAAGGTCCCAAGTTCGATTCCAGTCAAGGGAATGTACGTTGGTTGCAGGCACATCCCCAGTGGGGAGTGTGCAGGAGGCAGCTGATCCATATTTCTCTCTCATCGATGTTTCTAACTCTCTATCCTTCTCCCTTCCTCTCTGTAAATAAAATCAATAAAATATATTTTAAAAGAATGCAGGAATCCTGAAAGTTTTTTAAACTTATAGTGGAATGGTAGGATTCATATTTTTTTTAATAAAAGAGCAGCTGGGCTGTTATGTAAATAATCTACGGGAGGCACTAAGAGTGAAGCAGGGAGACTATTACTAGGCTTTTACAGTCATCCAGGCAATGGATGATGGTGGGGTAGAATTGGATAGTGACAAAAATGTGGGTAGATTTGAGGTTTAATTTGGAGATAAAATCAGCACCTGTTTATCTCTTTGAGCCTTCATTCTCCCGACTTACAACAAAGGATCTACTAGTAATTGCCTTGTCCACTCTATAGGATTATGGTGAGAACCCAGTGAAATCATTTCTGTAGCCTGATTTCTTTAGCTTCCTTGACCACCAGGAGAGCATTTATTGGCACAGCTAAAATCCGGCATGCCCGCCAGAGAACAGAACCCATGGGAAGAGTTCCCGTGTCCAGGAATTCCAAAAATAAAGAAAACATTGCAAACAGGGGAGGAACAATACAGAACAGCATTTCTTGCTGGGGACAGGCTGGCTCAGTGCTGGAGCATTGACCTATGAGCCAGAACAGTAATTCTTGTTTTGGTTACAGACATTCAAAAACCCAAACCTTGAGAGGGTCACTTTTTCAAAGTTAGAGACCTGATGAGTGGTCAGTATGGCTAAAACCAGCTGGTTGAATCACTGTACTCTTACTGCTTTGTCCATACAAAATTCTGTGTCTATTTCAAGGGGTGGATGACTATATATTAAAAACCCTTGCTGTGAAACACAGCGCTGTTCTCTTTATCAGCACAAGTCATTCCTTCTTTCTTACGATTAAAAAGCCACTGGATCTGTTACTCAGACTGCACCTCCTCTAGATGTCCATATATATTTTAGTCCATTCGGTAATTTCCTAATTAGCCTTTACCAGAAATGAAAACAATTAGAATGTCCATTCTTGTTCCATCTGTAAACCTTTTGAGACCAAAAGAACTCAGGAATTTTACTCCATATCTTCCAAGGCATTAGAGAATTCACTAAGTAATATCTTAAGAGAAGATGAACGCCATATGGAGATGCAACCAAGATCTAAGAAAGAAATCTTTAAAAACACCAACAGTACCCGGCTGGCGGGGCTCAGTGGTTGAGGATTGACCTAAGAACCAGGAGGTCACTGGTTCTATTCCCAGTCATGATTCTCAGTGCTTGGGTTGTGGGCTCAATCCTCAGTAGAGCGTGTGAAGGAGGCAGCCGATCAATTATTCTCCCTCAGCATTGATGTTTATATCTCTCTTTCCCACTCCCAAGTCAATCAAAATATATTTTAAAACAAACAAACAAAAAAGAGCACCCACAGCTTAGAGGAGGGCTCCAGGTCTGGCAGCGGTGTGTGCCCCTTGGTTCTCAATGGCAGAAGGGGAAGCTGCTGACCACCAAGAAGTCCCCACTGGCAAGTCAAAGAGTATATGTCAGAAACCAAAACACTGTTCTCACTAAATGGATAAAAACAGGAGGCTAGAAGGCTGGTCAACCTTGAAGCTCTGAAAAGTCAAAACCAGCCACTCCCTATCTAATTAAGACAATGAACTTCCCCATCAAATAATCTTGTCAATCCTGACTGATAAGATAATCTACTTGTTACTGGAATTGCCTGCTTCAGGGCAAAGGGTGTATCCCAAACCTAAATAAAAGGGATGGCAAGGCCAAAGGAAGGTGGCAGTCCTTTCCACTAGAGGAAGGCTCCCGCCTGGCCCCCCAATATCGCCAAATTAATGTTTTCTAGTCTCTCATTTCGTTTGTTGTTCGGCCTCCTTTAGAACCCGAACCCTGACCTGGGAACCCTGAACCACGCGGGACGTGGAAAGAGGTTCCTACATGTATACCATGCCCTTGGTGTGTGCCAAGATTACATGAACACACAAGGATACAATAGAAGATAATGAGCAAACCGAGGCATTAAGTTTAAAACAACCCAATCAGAAACCTAGGCCAGTTGGCAGGCAGAATTGCAAGAAGCTTTTAATATAAATTAAGATCAAAAGAGCTTCCCTCTGAAGTCCCAAAGGCTAGGTGTCTTGTTCTGGTCCTAATAAAGTGAGTAGGAACTGGTGACAGTAGAGAGGGATGAATCCAGTTTAAGGACCAGTTTAGGAAAATCCAGGTTGGAATGAAGGATTCAACACTTGCTTACCCAACCTGGGGCAAATTGTTCCATTTCTCTGAGCCCTTTGTTAAATCTGTAAAATAAATATCAGCACCCAAGCCCTGTGCATCTCGCAGAGTCATCTCATCATCCAAACAAAAAGAGAAAGTTTATTTAGATTTTTTTTTCACTTGTAAGTCACTATGCAAATAATTGCTATTGTTATATACTAGAGGCCCAGTGCATGAAATTCATGCAAGGATGGGGTCTGCATGGACAGAGAGGGAAGGGGGAGCTGGTCCTCAGCTCCCCTGGAAAAGGGGCCATGTCTGTCATCACCCACCCCTGGGTCCCCAGCCCAGCCCAGGGGCCCGGCCCCAATCAGGTGATTAGGCTTGGTGGCCAGGGGGAGGGACCAGGAGGCTGGCCAGCAGGCTCCATTGGGTATTGGGTCCTGTGGGCTGCGGGCAGCTACTTCATTGAGCATCTGGTCCCTGGTAGTCAGTACATGTCATAGCAACCGGTTAGTCCAATAGTTCTGGTTGTTCCATCCTAAGGGTCACTTAGGCATATATATATGTAAATGTTTGCTTTTGTATATCCCCATAAGGGATTCAGAAATAGAAGAAAAAGGGGAAGGAAAATGAAAAAAAGAAATAAATAAAAAGAGAGGAGCTATAGGAGGGGATAATGGGAAAGAAATGAGGAAGAGAGAAAATTCTGCCACGGAAAAGAAGAAATAAAAAGAAACGGAGGGAAATAAAGAGAAATCAGCGGGGATACAGTAACAAATAAATCCCCCAGCATGACAGCCTTCTGCTGAAGCATTTAATTTTCCCACAACATAATGGTGTGTTATTGCCCATTATCTGTTCTGTCAGCGCCAGAGCAGAGTCGATATTAAATGAGGGGCAGCTGCATTTAGCTGCCGGTTTTTTTTGTGGATTTTTTTTTTCAGCTGTCTTCATGTTGCCATGGAGACCTGGTTGTTTCTCAGTGAACCTGCCAGGAAAGCAAGGGTGAGTCAGGTGGAGGAGGGAGCAGGGGCTGCAGGGGCAGGGGTGTCAGGGTGGGGAGTGAGAGGAAGGCCAGGCAGCAGGGGCAGGGGATGACAGAAGAAAGAACAGTACAGAGCTGTGTTGTCATGCTCTACTCGCACCTGATAAATCAGCCATTTCAAAAATAGGATCTCTATTCCAGAGGCCCTAATCTGCTGTAGCTTCACCTTCATGCTGCCTCTCCACTCAAAGCTTAGTAACTGGGGGGTTCTGAGATCATCAGAACCTTCTTCCTACTCAATCCACTTCTCACTCCACCCCTTCACCTTGAACCCGGTAACCTATTGTCAAGCTTAGGAAATGCTTTTGGATCTCTTGATTATTCAGCATTCAGAAGAGAATTGCCAATTGCACACAGGATAGCCACTCCTGGCCTCGGCCCAATCCACAGGTTTTATTTTCTAGAACATATTTAACATACTTATGTTTGCACAGCATTAAGAGATTTTTAAATGAATATAGGACTTTAGAAATCACTGAGCCAGTAAGGTGACATACAAGAGAAGGAGGCTTGGCTGAGGGACGAACACAGATCCAGAGGGCCTTGCCATGAGGAGCTGGAAACTAGATTCTGCAGCTGACAGTGGCAGTGTCCCTGGTGCCCCTAGGAATACGAGCCTGATTTTTCAACAGATTCTGGAAATTGCTATTTTCATGTAAAATCTCCAATTTTTAAATATTGGTTCAATAGATCAAGTGATAAAGAAATCACTAGGAAGAGGTTCCTTTTCCACGCTATACCATGCATTTGACTTAATCTCTTTTTAATCACCATGTCCCAACTAGTGAAGATTCAGTGTAGAATGTACACAAGCATGAACATAAATACATGCATGCATAAATTAGTGGATCTATACATGTAAAACGGTAAAGAGAAATGTTTTACTACACATTGACATCATGATTATACTGATTCTATAGAGTGGCTCTGGGTGACAACAACCTTAGCAAGTCTCTCTTGAAAGAAGGAGTATTCTAGTTTAGGTGTCCCAGACACAACTGGGAAGCTGTGACATGTCAGACCCACAGCAACAACTGTACTGTCAGTGGACAGCAGGCGACTCCTAGCCCAGACATACACAAATTACCCAGATTAGATCTACTACCAACTCCCACATCCTCATGGTCCGATGTCAGTTCCATGTTCCTGGCCCTCTAGATGTCTCAATATTTTTCTCTTAGCCACGGACCATTTTTCCAGTCTATTTTTCTTTCCAGAGGCTTAAAAAGCAGAATTTTCCCACAATACTTACTCGCTAATCAACTTCTCCAGCCTCCCCTAATAGCCATGTCCCTAGTCCCCGGCTTCATGGTGCCCAGAAGAGCACTTGGGACTGTTTGCAAGCCAGCTCTTTTAATTTAGCATCTTAACAAGCCCAGGTAAAGCATGTGCTCTAGTGCCGGAGAGGCCCTGTGAATATTTGAGGATGTGAAAAGGACAGATTGCCATTCCCTTAAAGCAGCACACACATTCCCAGAAACACAGGACACACCATGGCTTTAATTGAAGGGTAGCAACATAATGTGCCTACTTCTAGCATTACTGATCACACAGATCTATCTGGTTTTACTCAAATGATACATTTGATTGGAACAAATTTGATTGGAACATTCTTGATGATAAGGTCACTAAGCAAGTACTCTGCCCTCTACATACTTGTATTCTCAGCCTCTAGCATGTGCTGAGCACACAGCACATAAACAATAATAGTCCTGAACTAAAGAAGGGATGGGGAAAACTTTCAGACTTCCATGACTGGGTCAATGGTCATAGGTGGGGATGAGCCGAAGGAAGCAAGGTCATCATTTCAGGACGATGAGCCAGAGCCCATGTTTGCCTGAAGAGACTGTTGAGTTTTTAGACCTGGGTCCCATGGATTAATAAAGGAGCCAGTTCTTGCAGACTGGTTTGGCTCAGTGGATAGAGCATCGGCCTGCGGACTGAAAGGTCCCAGGTTTGATTCCGGTCGGGGGCATGTATCCTGGTTGCGGGCACATCTCCACTGTGGGGCGTGCAGGAGGCGGCTGATCGATGTCTCTCTCTCATCGATGTTTCTGACTTTCTATCTCTCTCCCTTCCTCTCTGTAAAAAATCAATAAAATATATTTAAAAATAAATAAATAAATAAATAATAAAAATAAAGGAGCCAGTTCCAAAGAGACAGGCAAGAGGATGGGGTGCTTCCCACAGAAGCTTAGCAGGAATCGAACCCATATTTTAGGATTCATCTTTGAATCCTCAAATTACTGATCTTCTTGATAGAAAATTATTGCTCTAGAGTGAAGGCTTTGCACTAATAGAGATATCGCTGGGTTCTCCAACGTGTAGGGAAAACAGCCTTCTCCCAGGATTGAAATGGAGCTCTTCCCTCAATACCTCGAAAACCTATCAAAGGCTTCTCACTGAAGGTAATGTCAGCCAGAGATCCCATAGACAATGCAGCAGTGATCGTGGATCAGAAAACTGTGGTACTTCTACACAATGGAATTCTATGCTGCCATTAAAAAGAAGGAATTCTCACCATTTGCAGCAACCTGGTTGGAACTGGAGAGCCTTATGCTTAGTGAAATAAGCCAGTCATTGAAGGAGAAGCATCACATGATCTCACTCATTTGTGGATAATAAAGAACATTATAAAGTGATGAACAAGAGGATAGATACAGAGGCAGTAAAGCTTCAAACAGACTGTGAAATTACAGCAGGAAGATTAAGGTTAGGTGAGGTAGATAAGAGATCAATCAAAGGACTTGTATGCATGCATATAAGCATAACCAATGAACATAGACACTGGGAGGTTGGGGTATGCCTGGGAGGGAGGGGGGCAATGGGGAGATATGTATAAAAAATTAATTTTTTAAAAAATGGTGTTCTAGGCCTGCCAACCAGAATCTCAGGGATTCGTCCAGGAAGGATGGGAGCAAGATAAATAGTGAGGACTACCTAAAGCCAGAGAAGGCTAGGGAAAATGCTTCTCCCTCAGGAACTCAGGAACCACAGTTTTTGTTTAGACATGTAGGTATACACATTACTTAAAAATAATCATTGGAATTTTTTTAAAGTTACCTAATAAGAGCTTAGTTGATTTGTGAAGAAAAATGCATTTTGGCTTTATAACAGAGAGTGATGATAATTGTCCACACACTGTCAAATGCTAAACAAGAAATGCCCCCAATCTGGTCGGTGGCTTAGTCTGTTGAAGTGTCGCCACTAATTCCCATACACCGATAGTCTGAAGATTCATTTCCGGTCAGGTCACAAACCTAAGTAGAGGGTTTGATCCTCAGTTGAGACCCATACTGGGGATGGAGTTGGGAAGCCCATCCATGTTTTTCTCTTACATCAATGTCTCTCTCTCTCTCTCTCTCTCTCTCTCTTTCTCTCTCTCTCTCTCATTTTTCCCTCTCTCTGGAATTAATAAACATATCCTCTGGGGCAGAGTAAGAATGTCCCTGAGTTGACTGTCACCTCTGAAAGAAAGCCTTGGCTTCCTCAAGGACTGACTGCAACAGGAAAATAGTAGTGCCTTTGAGTCAAAGAGTATTTTACTGAGCACCTGAGATACATGCTAGGCTCCAGGAATACAGATTGGAGTAAAACATCGCCTTACCCTTAAAGAGTTCACAGCCTCGTGGGAGAGACAGCAAGTGTTCACTGAAATATAATGTGCTGTCAGAATCCAGAGCAAACAAACTCAATGAGACTAAGGAATGGGACAAAGACAGGCAAGCTAGTCTAGAGGAATGAGTAAAATGTTGGCTAGGGGAACAGATGGAAAGTATGATCAAAGGAAACTTAGGTTGGTATTTTCTAACTAAAAGTGTCAGAGAAGGGCAGGGTCTTGTCATAAGACCACCAACAAATCACAGGGGGAAATAATTCCAGAGATATGCATTGACAACAGCTTATATTTATAGCACAAATCTATTTTTTAGGTGTTAATGTGTAAATCTCTAGGGGAAAAAAGTGGTTATTGTCATAAGGGGAAAATACATTGCTTTGATTTTCCTAGTTTTAAGAAGTCCATATTTTCTCCTAAGCTTAAACCCATGTTCCTCTTATTCCTTAATCTTTTTTATCTCTTTCCTTTTCATTCTCCATCTCTTCCTCACATTTTTGTGCTGCTTAATATAACCATCATCTATTTTCCTTCATACATTTTGTCATTCTGCTAATCCTAAAATATTAAAAAACCCATAAATACACACACACACACACACACACACACACACACACACACGCCTACACACTCGTGTGCATACTGACACATGAAAACTCCATATGTTGACCTGAATAAATATTTTATCATTCTTTTTAAAACATTAATATCTTAAGAGAGGACTAGAAAGGGAGAGAGAGAGAAACATCAATTTGAGAGCAAAACATCGATTAGTTGTCTCCCACATGCCTTCCCACAGGGAACAAGCCTGTAACTCAGGCAGGGAATCAAACCAGCCAACTTTCTGTACATGGAACAACCCTCAACCAACTGATCCAAACCAGCCACAGCTATTTTATTATTTTTTAAAAGATGGATTGTACCACTATTCCTTTGAAAAGTGGTTCCAATATTTGCATGTAGACATTTTGTACGCTGATGAAAATGGAAGACTTTCCCAAATTATTAAATATGATTTACTATTACACCACCTTACACATGTGAAATGTAATTCTCCTGCTTGCTTTTGGTGTTGTTTTTTAATCCCAACAAATGTAGATGTTTAAATATAGCACTTTTGGCTTGTGTTTGTAAAGGGTATAAAATAAGTAAAGATCTAATAGAAAAATACCCAGAAATGGTGCCTCCCATATTTTTCATCACTGTATATAATAAAGCTCCTTGCCCAGGAGCATTTTTATGTGACATTAAATTCCAAGCTCTCACAAGGTTCGTTTTGATCTGACTAGAATGTCAAATGAGGGGCAAGACCCAATATATATAATTTACTCGCATTTCCGCATTTCCCCCCTCTGGATTGCTGTTAACATTCCAAAGGCATCATCCAAATAGAAGTTTTCTTTTCTTGCTTTATAGGGCACCATCATTTGGTTCCAACAGAATCTGTGTTAAGAGTTCAGCCTTTCCCTCTGAGCTCCAAGAAATGCTTTAACTTAGACAATTACATGTCAAGATACTAATGACTCCTTGTTCCTGGAGAATGAGGACTATGACATCAAAGGTGATTCATCTCATCAAAATACAGCCAATCTCCTCTTGAGACCAAGGGAAGATTATGCCTTAAAACTCAAAAGAGGCAAAGACAGCTTCGAGTCATTGTGTGGGGTGGAAGGTGAGGAGCTGGTAGAAAGAAAATCAAAATCCTCTGCCTTACGCTAGGTCTCTGTGGAACCATGCCTCTGGGAAATGCTGCAAGATAAATCTTTGAATGTGAATCCCCTAAGCTCATGGCCATGTATTTTCTGAATCTGCTTTAGAATTTTCCTTTAGAGTTTAACGTTATCCAGTTCCTGGACACACCAAGGCAAATGTCAGAGGCCAAATAAAGCTGATGAAAGCCTGAACGAGAACAGTAGGGTAGACATAGAGAGGAAGAGTCAGCCTGGAAAGACATGTGAGAAGTAGAATTGCAAGACCTGGTGACAAATTAGAGGTAGAAGGGCGGATGAGACGAGCAAGAAGAATTACAGGTAATTACCAACTGAGGAAGTAAACAAAGGCTTCTGTTCTCTTCATTCATTTCTACTCTTCTAACAAGAAATAGAGAAGTACCTTTTGGGGAGCAGGAAATGAATTCATACTTAGGTTTATCATTTGAGGTACGTGGGGGACAAGGAGGTGGAGATGTCTAAGAGGAAGCTGGAAACAGCAGAGCAATCCAGGCTGGCAAGTGAATTTGAGACCCACTGGCATTAAAGTAAGTGATGGTTGAAATTGTACAAAAGGAGAATATTAGGAGAGGTTAAAAGGGGCTAAGGACAGGACCTTTGGAGGCACAAGAAACTCAAAAGCAACCAAGGGTCAAGTTCTAAAGGTGAATGATGGAAGAGGACAACCAGATGTCACAGAGGTCAAAGGGCAAGAACATAGATCCACCTGTGAAAGGAGGTGGTTCTAAGGCTTCCCAGCTTTGTATCTGAATACAGAGGCCAACATCAAACGGAGAAAAGAAAGAGGATCCCCATAGGGCAAATGACACACATTTCTAACTTCATTCAAGCATGTGGGAGAATGAAGGTTGTCTTTAGGTTGGGGCATTTTTAGCCCCAGCTGGTAGGAGACACCTGCTTCCCAATAAGACCCAGCCAGCTTCCCATATGTGATGATATGTAACAACCAGATTGGGCATGAGGAAGCTTGGCAAGAGGAACTGGGTCAAACACTAGTGGCTCCACTGCCGGGCACCTAAAACCAGTGCTGATGTAGGACAAAACTGGGTAATAACGGAATTTGTTCTTCATGCCCCTCCCCCCCATTGCCATATGGCACTTTCTCTTCCTCCTAAAGTACACATGGCAGAGTCTGCTGGTACTTTAGCCATCTGTGAGCAGGGAAAGAAGGACATGGCTTGGAGTAGAGGGAAGTGCTTCCAGAAATTTCTCAAGTCACCTCATCCACTGCCTCACCGAGCCTACAGGTACAGCTGATCTTCCCACCACCACTCAACATGCTCCTGATCATGGGAACCAATTCCCTCCTGTTTATTTTTTCTCTCTTTCCCAGCCAATACCTTAGAATCACCACAGATACCCTGGTATATTAGCTCATTAGGACTTCCCAAGACTTGTGAGACTTTTGCATAGGAACATGGTCAAACATTAAAGATTTTGTAAAATATATGACTGTTTAACCATGTGCTGCACACCTGAAACTAATCCTATTAATAAAAGCATAATATGCAAATTGACAGAATGGCGGAAGACCAATTGAGAGGGGGCAGGGAGGGTGAGCAGGTCAGCCAAGGCATGTGCCATGCCAGCAGGTAAAAGGAGGGAACAGTAATGGGGAGGGGGGAGCAACCAGTGATGGCAGATGGGCAATGGGGGAGACTGGCACCATCCCCTGATCACCCATCCAGTCACCTCCTACAGGGTGATGGGGGTGGTGCCATTTCCTTATTGGCCAGCCCAGTCACCTGCCGCAGAGGAAGGGGCAGGCCTAAGTCATCAGTAGGACATCCCCTGAGGGCTCCTGGACTGTGAGAGGGTGCAGGCTGGACTGAGGCACCCCCCTCTCCCCTGCAGTGCTGAATTTTCATGCACCAGGCCTCCAATACAAAATAATATTGAATGTAAACCATAACTGAAAAATAAAATTAAAACAAGTATTTTTAAGTCAGCAGGATGGGGTAAGTGACTGAATGGATGCTGGCAGGGTTAGGAGTAGGAATGGGGTTGGAGAGGTACAGAATAAAAGGCAAATTATCCATGGTGATTCTGAAGCGTGGAAGGCAAGACATACTTAGGCAAGGAACATGGGCTTTGGTGTTGCAGAATCACCTGTCAAATATTTACTCTTAGGTGAACTGTCACTGGAAGGCACCAGTGTTATATGCTAACTCTATGCTGTGGAGATCAGGGGTGAAAAGTAAAATTAAATTTCCATGATAAAATTTAAAAAAGTAGTTTGGGATCTCCATTTTCAAAGGAAGAAATGCAATCTATACTAGTATATATAAAACCCTAATATGCAAATAGACTGAATGGCAGAACCCAACAACCAGCCAATCAGTCACTATGACATATGCTGACCACCAGGGGGTGCACCCAGAACATAGTAGGCATTGGCAGCAGGCAGCAGAGCACAGAAGATGGAGGGTGTTGGTCACAGCAAGATGGTGGTGCAGGTGACTGGGAGCACCAAAACAAGGGGAGGACCCAGTCACTGTCACTGGGATGATCCTCTGGTGGTTATTGAATATTCTTTACACCAGTGTACCATGGTTCCACCTAGTGTTGGCACCTGCTGCTGGCATCAGCCCCACTTGCACCTGCTGATGATGCCCAGGACTGGTCCTGATAGCCCCTCAGGGCTTCTCCACCTCCCCCTGCTCCTGAGAGGCAATTGGGGCAACAGATGCTACTCACACCCACTGGTGGCATTAGCCCCAATTGCTCCATGCCATCAGTGGGTGTGTGTGGGGCCAGTGACATCAGCACTTGGGGGCATTATCAGCAGGAGGTGGCTGCCAACAGACAAGGGACCGGGGCAGAGGAAGAGCAGTGGTGTGGCCGCAGAAGAAGGGGCTGGGCAGGGACACAGAAGATACAGAGGATGGGCTGATACCCGCCCCTGCATCCACCGCAGCCTCACAGCCCACAGTTCCTTTCAAGGTGCACAAATTCATGCACTGGGTCTCTTATATACTATAAAAGAAGATCATTTAAGCCAGTAATCCCTTTAATAACATAAGGTACATTCCAAATGTCTCTGGATGAAAAGCCTCTGTTGTTTTTTTTTTTTCAAAGAGCCCCTCTTCAACTCTATGTCTAATTTTCCCCCATTTCTTTCCCATGACTTACATGGCCGGGATGACAGGATTGGGTAAGGGAATTTGGCATTCTAAATGTAGCTTCGTCCCTGCCTCAAGGTCATTTTTGGACTCTTTCCTGGCAGTAGAGGTCATGCTGCCGTCACCTCATCCTATTACCCTCAGCAGCCTCTCCACAAATTAATCCTTCTGTTTAATTGTTCATTTCAAAGGGCAAATGTCAGAGTAAGGGAACCCTACTTTGAACTCTTGGCCTGAGCACAAGAGTCACAACGCACGTGTGAGCTTCAGCAATCCATCTCTTTGGCTGTGGGTACTAGCCTGCAGGAATAATCTCCACCTAAAGCCACTTTACATTTTACCTGAGAGATCATCTAAAGTCTGAGCCATGATAATATATTGTGCAGAGACCATGAGTCCCAGCGGTGGCACGTGCCCCCACACTGCCTCGTTCCTCTGCAAACCTGAGCCAATTACTAAGGTTTAGCTCCTTCTGCTACAACTGCCTATAACCCTCTCTTCAAAGCCAAGTGTTAAAAAGCTTCATCCATATTAACCAGCTCCCCTCAGGAAGTGTTAATTGGAAATCCACATAACGGTATCTGTTTGCTGGAGACAACATCTAAACGGGGCTGAAGTGACACAGCAAATGTGTGCCAGCGACAGTAGATTCCAGGTGCCTCAGCTACTCCAAAACACATACCTGACCTCAAAGGACGCAGGCATATCACAGCTCTGCAGCTGGGTATTATATGACTCTGGACAAAATAAGACTTCTGCGTGCTGCAGATATGACCCATATAAATAGGAGGGATGATGCCCCCCTCCCCCACTGCATCACCTCAGGTTAGAGTTGTGTTGGAGCCTTCCTGATGCTCTGTGTTCCAGTGGCCTCAGAATCCTAGGGCATGTGGTAGCCAGCACCTTCAAGCCAACTGCAGGGGAGTTGCTACGCATTCTGCTCCATTCTGGCCACTAGAGGGCAACAGAGCCACGTGCACGCCTTGGGATCTGGTTCCATCACCTGAGAGGAATCGGTTGTACAGATACACTCCCATGCTCCTAGATTAAAGGCTGTGGTAATTATCCATGAAAATGAGAACAGCAGGGTCTGCTACACTGTAAGGTTGTCTAATTTCTGCTTTAACTTGTCAACTTGTCTATTCAAGTTGGCCCATAGCTGTGAGCCAGTGACCTTTTGAGTTCTACATCTTCAAAGCTGTTTTAGAGTCCCTCTGCTCCTAATTCCACTGAAGCCACCACCGGTAGTAACTCGCCACCCACGTTCTTCCTGCCATGGCAACAACCTGCCAAGAGTGATCAACTATGACCACCGCTTACATCCTCTTGACTCATGGACAATGTGGCAGCCCCTTGAACCACGGTCATGCCTTGTAACCCCTTGAACCATAGACATGCACATCCTTGAATCATGACCATCCCTTGACCATTGTCACGTCTTATATTCTGAAAGAATTTAGAGACCCAGAGAGAAATAAAAAGATAAAGTTGGGTTGCCGGAGAAGGAGGAGGTAGTAAAGAAGAGGCTTCCCTGAACAGAATGGAATAAAAATTGCTCTCCCCAATCCTTAATCTTACAGTCAGAAAGACCCTTAGAGATATCTAGTTTAGTCCTCCTACTTCACAGACCGAAGAACTAAGGCCCAAGGAATTGTGGTTTGTCCAAGGTCAAACTCTTTAATGCTGAGCCAAATCTAGCCTGAGATCTCCTAGGTCCTTGGAGCATTCTTTCCTGTGACCCATGGAGCCTTGTGGGGCCCTTTCAGAGACACTAGATGGGGATATAAATAGTACTGGACAAAAAGGTGAAAAACATGAATTTCACCATGTCCTATGCAACCAAATTCAGATGCCTAAGAAGAAATGGCAAAGGGCTTTGATGTCACTGAAACCAGTTTGGCTCAGTGGATAGAGCGTCGGCCTGCAGACTGAAGGGTCTCAGGTTCTATTCCAGTCAAAGGCATGAACCTTGGTTGTGGGCACATCCCCATTAGGAGGCGTGCAGGAGGCGGCTGATCGATGTCTCTCTCTCATCGAGGTTTCTAACTCTCTATCCCTTCCTCTCTGTAAAAAATTAATAAAATGTATTTTAAAAAAAGGGGGGGGGGCTTTGATGTCATGAGAAAGATGCTAACCAGTGACATCTCAGGGAAGGTGTGTGGGTTTAGCCATTATATCTAGATACTCAGGGAGAGGAAGACAGCCTTTATTTAGAGCCCATACTCAAACCATGGAGTTAGGAAAAGGATTTCTTCAGCTTTTGTAATCACATGATAGTACTCTAGGATAAATTTAAGGCAATATACTATAACTTCTCATTCCCTTGAAGAAATACTATCTTATCTCTAACTAGAAGCCTGATGCACAAAGATTCACGCAAGCACAGGCCTTCCTTTCCCTGGCTGCCAGCATGCGGCGAGCTATCTCTGGCAGCCTGTGCAGCGCTGTGTGCACTAGTTTATTCACATTCCCATTGTGAAAGTGGGATGCAACTGGCCCCCTTCCTCATCCTCTTCCTCCTCACCCTCCGCTTCCTGCCTGCCCACCCTCCCTCCAGGCCTATGGCCCTCCCTTCTTCATTTGGTGAGATAGGGAGGAGGGAGGTCTGATAATTTGGGTTACTGTGCAGGTGGCCTCTTTCATCTAATCAAAACAAAGCTGAGCCGCCTGCCACTGCGGCACGACCACCACTATCACCCCTTGGCTGGCCCAGGGCTTCTGGGGCACACTAACTGTGCACCGAGCAAGCTCCCATGCATCCGTGCCAATGGGGCTGCTCCAATGCTAGGGTTCTGTTTACCAGAGCAGCGGGGCAAGAGTGGGATAGCGGGAGATGCCAGACAACAGAAGCTACGACCTCAGGTAGCAGAGGGTTGCCTCTGAGGCCAGGGGCTGGGCCACAGGGAGGCTGCAAAGATGGTTGACAGGTGTGGAGTATGGCAGGGAAGCCCTGAGTGACCGGGGGCAGTGCCACTGCCATCTTTGTTGGGATAATTTGCATACTCACTCCTGATTGGCTATGGGTGTCATACAGTGATGATCAATGTACATATTTCCCTTTCATTAGTATAGATTATAGAAAGGAGAGAATTACTTTCTCTTAGTGAACAGTTAGAAGGGACATTATATGTAGAGGACTCACCTACACACTTCTAAAATGATCTCACTAAATGATCCTTTTTCTCAGGCCTTCCTATAAGATGGATCCTCCATATATTACAGAACCCAAGAATGACGTATGCCCCATTTCTTCAGTATTGCTCTGGTTTGTATCAGATAGTGGTCAAGATGTTGCTCTCAGTAGTTTCTGTAGCTCTCAGGGTGAAAAAGAAAATAAGAACATTTCCCCCCCCTGAGATATTCTGCCTGCTGATCTGGAACCCTGGGACTTTCCCATCCTCCTTTGCATTGCCCAGTGCCACACAATAGTGGACATTTTTACAGCTCCCTCCTTGCTAGTTGATCTTCTGTTGCTATAACTTCAGCTATTCTCTTCCTTTCCATTAATTAATTATTCTGTTTAGATTGCATTCTCAGAGCCTTGACAGGGGTGGGAGGAGGGTAGCAACTTTATTAATGAAGTTATTATATCACTCCTACAGGTAATGATAATGCAAGAAAGAGAACAAAGGACATCTGAGTAACTGCATAAGAAACCACACATCTCTCTGCCTCCCTGTAATCATTCTCAGGTACATCACTGCTTATTTTCTTAGGAGTGACCTCTCTATGGCTCCTTAAGACAATAATGTACAGAACTCTAATAGTTCTGCAAATTGGTGTTGCAGGGGCAGAATAATGGTTTATTTTTATTAGTGGTACAAGGATTAACCATGACATTTATGTAGCACTTTTATGAAAGTGTTTTCACACCTATTATCATACGAATTCTCACAACAGACCTGAGAGGCTGGAGGGGGTATGATCACCTCCATTTCACAGATGGGGGTACCAGAGCAGAGAGAGTTACCTAAGGCCTCCCCTAGGCCACAGGCTACTGCAGTTCCACTCCAACGCCCATGTGCCCTGAGATTGAGCCCTTCATTTCCATCACTAACAGCAGCTTACATGGCAGAGAGAGCTGGGAAAAGCACCACCCAGTGGAATCTCCACTTTGATTTCATTCTATTGTACAGTATGACAATAACTCTAGGGTGGAAATTTAGTCAGGGGAAGGAAACAAAGAGCAGGTCACTCTAACAAGGGTTCCTCAGCCTCAGCACCACTGACTTTTGGGACCAGATAATTCTTTGTTGTGGCACGTGTAACAGAGTCCCTGGTCTCTACCCACTAGGCGTCAATAACACTTCCTACTCACCTCCCCGTGAGACAAAGAAAAATTTACCCAGAAATTGCCAATTGTCCCCTTAGGGCTCAAAACTGCTCTTGGATGAACCCATATGATATGTAGTTTGTGTCTCAATATCTCTCTCTTCTTTCCTTCCCACTCCTACCCTGCTCCTGGTGGTGTTTCCTCAGCTATTCATCCTCAACCAAGATTGCCAAAAGTACCCCCTCTTGAGAT
The DNA here is from genome assembly GCA_004026805.1 of Lasiurus borealis. NCBI lineage: Eukaryota > Metazoa > Chordata > Mammalia > Chiroptera > Vespertilionidae > Lasiurus > Lasiurus borealis. Next base: position 23,044 of record PVJN01014387.1, on the reverse strand, counting down.
TGGAGTTTGTTTCTGTCTCTTCCCATCTTGAGAGGGTTATCTTATATCTTAGCCTCAGCCGACTCATGTGTCAAATGTTAATTATAGTACCTATCTTTCCTGATTTTACAAAGATTAAATGAGATAATAGAGAGAGAGGCTGAGTATGGGGCCTAGGACAAAGTAAGCATCCAAAAATATATAGGCAGAATTATTTTGGAGGAGAAAAAAAGGCTTTGGACTAATAGCAAATAACTGAGGATGATCCCTCTTCGGGCAGAGTCTCTTCCAGCTGCCCTCTCAGTCTACTTGTCTATGCACTAGCTCTCAGCATCCTAGCAGAACTGTGTGCCTTGAGGAGGGAAGACCTCACTATGAAGACACAGACTGTAACAGCCCACTAACACACTCGACTCTCCTTGGGTGACAGATCAGAAATTGCTATTAACTGCTAGAACCTTTACACTTGAATATTCAGCTCTCTGACCTGTCCCAAAGCTTAACATTCGAATTACTTCCTGCGGCCTCCCAGGCCCTACAAGACCTGGCATCGCCCCTTCACTATCTTCATCACATACCACTTCCCCACTTGGCTGCTCTTCTGCTTTCTGGTCCTGAAACTGCTAAACTGGTCCTGCCTCAGGGCTATGCCCCTCCGTTTCTCTGCTTAAAGCAATTCCCACCTACCACCCACCACCACCAGGATTTCCCAGGCCTATCTCCTTTGCTTCGCTGAGCTATTGGCTTGAGTATCACCTCAAATCAAAATGCAGTGGTACCTCGATATACGAGTGCCCTAACATATGAGATTTTTGAAAATGAGCTGTTGAGCAAGTGATTTTTGCTTTGAAATACGAGCAACATTTGAGATAGGAGTAATCTCGAGGATCGGCCGGCTGCACACGACCCACCAGTTTACCACAACTCGAGCGTCTCATAGTTTCCCATGCCTCAAGGTTACAGAACGAGTTAAACTCTTATCTTGAGGTGCCACTGTAGTCTCAATCTCTAGTCACCTACCTCATCATCTTCTCTCATTTTGTTATTAGTTCTTGTGCTATTCCTTTAAAATAGTAACTTTACGAAAGCAAGAAATTTTTTTTTGTTTACTATTGTAGCCTAAACACTTAGCCATTTATAGGCCAGTAGTAAATAGTCTGGAATATTAGTTAAACAAATGATTAAATGACCTGCTCAAGGCTGAGTCCCATGTTGAACTCCCATGACCCCTGACTCTAGTAGATAGTAGGCACTCACTTATTAATCATTTAGTTCACCCAGTGTGTTTCTTGAGCACCACCTATGATCTTTAGAAACTGCTAAGCCTCAGGAGACTTCCTAGGAGGCCAGCTCTGTCCTTGAAGAAGGATCTTATTAAAGATAGGAAAGTAGAGTCCTCTCAGATTTCTCAATGCCTCCCAGCTAAAATGACCACTGACACTACATAGTAACAAGTGGGCTGGAATCAAGAGATTGGGTGTGGACTCCCGGCCCAATCAGGAAACTAGAACTGCACTTAGCTAGTTCCCAGGGAGGTCCACATCATTAGGAAAATTAAACCACTGTCACCCTGGAAACAATCCCAGTCCTCAACAGCAGTAGTGAGCGCCACTCATCATTTCCTGGCCAGGTAGCTCTGAGGTCCAGATCCTCATTTTCAAGCTCCTCTGTCCTTTCCTCTAAGAGATCCCTGTTTGAGAAGCAGTGAGTTTAGGGGTAGGGAACAGTAACGACAACACAGACCCTGCCACCTGGTCTCCACCTCACAGACCCTCTTGCCCCCCGAGACAGCCGGCTGCAAGGTCTGCAAACTACTCGGAGACCTTGTCCTTCAGATGGCTGGCAGGCGACTCCGCTTGCCGAGGAGTCCGCCCTCGAAGCTGGGACTGCTGCTTCCACATTTAGCCTGCATTGCATTACCTCACTGCCAGCCAATCGGTGCCTCCCCGGGCTTGGCATACAATCTTCCCTTTGCCATAGACATTGCCTCATGTCCCTCTGTGCTCCTGGAGCATGCTGCACGTTGCATCGTAAGGGCCTGCTCGGGGCGGGGTGGCAGCGGGGAGGTGGTAGAAGCAGAGGGATGCCTATCAGAGCCACAGGCACAGCAGCCTCTTCCCTCTAGGACCCTCTCAGTCACAGGAATGCAATATTCCACGTGTCTGGGTCCCTCTGGTTGGGGTGAGGGTGGGGCAAGAGGGTTAAGCAGGGGAGATGAGAGACTACAGTGAGCTTAGAAGAAGCTAGGCTGAGGATTACCCTCAGAGCGCTGGTCAGGTCGGTGGTCTATAAAACCCTCTACACAGCCCTGTCAGCTCTGCAGAGGGAAAGACTACTGTTTCCCCTTCTCCTGCCTTACGCCCAGGCTCACGCTGCCCAGGACCATGTTACAGCTACTGGAATCTCCACTGACAGAACGTAAGAGCAGAGACTAATAATTTAGGGAATTAGAGCATCCCTTATAACCAGGACATACCCAAATTACTAAAGTAAGGGTCAAGATACCCAACCATGTGGATCTTGGGGCAAGCATTAGCGAGGTATCATAAGAATTGGATAACTGTGAGGCCCTCTGTCTACCCAGCCCGTGCTTGGGGGGGCTAGCTCACAGTGGGGGCAGACACCAGACAGTCTGGGGTCCACAGCCTTCTAGTACAGCTGTCCCCACTGAGCTCCAGACTTCTCAGACGGTCTCCATGCTCAGTCTAGTGTGAGACTGGCAGGGAAGGGCCTCTGATCCTCATGCGGTCTCCTAGCAAAGTATTTTCTCTCCGGATAGAACCAGAAATGTTAACAAAAAGAAGGGGGGCGTAGGGGATGAGGCAGGAAACCATTCTACATCTTCGCAGGCCGTTCAATTTTTCATATAAATGCAGCTACCCAGCGGTAAAATGTCTACACAGATGCGCTGCATGTGTGCATTGTTAATAGCTTTTTATGCACCAAGGAGGAAAGCGTGGTCAGGGAACATGGAGAAGAAATACTAATGAGAAGCAAAATCAGAAGATACGAGACAACCTCCGTTCAATGCCTATGCGCCCAGACAAGGGGCGGGGGCACTTCCTGCTGCTGTCAGCCCTCCCCCTCTGTCTCCCAGGGGATGGTTTCCTCTACATTATGCAAGCCAGGGGAGTGTCTCCTGCTGCAGTCCACACGGGTCCTCCTGCACACTGACTGTGGTGACACTGTCAGCGCCTCTGTGGGCCGAGGGGTTTCATTTCAGATACCATCTTGACTAGCTATCTAGTCCCCAGTTGTCACATGCCACGCCCAGAAGGTGAGCATCGGAAACGCATTTATCGGAAAAACAGTGAAGCCACGGCAGAACCATGGGCCTCCTGTCCTCCATGCGGACTGCGTGACCCTAAGCCAACCTGCCATATTTGAAGTGCTATGACATTGTATGGAGGCAAAGAAATTGCGGCCTAACAGGGTCACAGGGAAACTGGCTCTGGTGTCGCACTTAGTGAAGGTAGTAGCCCACCTTCCAGCTCTCAGTGGATGCATCTGGGTAAGAAGACATGTTTTTCCTCAGTTTAGTGGCCATGGCGCTTGAAAAAGGGGTTCTTTGAAGAGGGAACAGCAGGGAATGAGCCTTGAGAGCAAAAGCCACCCATGTCAGGGGATACATATATGATAATGCTTTCTTGAATCGCTCCCATTCACAGAGTCACTAACTGGGGCCTCTGCCACATCTAGTCAAAGCCTCAAAAGCCAAGAGTACAAGACAAGCTGGGCCTTTAAAAGGGTTAAAAAAAAAATTATTTGCCATGAGCTCCTTAAAAAGCAATAAGAACCAAAACAAACAGTCCCATTAATAGAAAAAGCTTCAGTCCCATTTTGCAAAGCTTATTTATTTCCAGCCTTTTTTTTTATTCCATTTATTACCTAAAGGATAATGCACACATTGTCAAAACGTGGTTAAAAAAAGAAACCTATTACATAACTGTAATCGGCCTGGCAGCTATTGTTGTAGTGAACACGCTGGACATCTTATCTCTGAGGCCTGGATTCCGAGGTCGGAGGCCCGGGCATTCGCTCAGAGTGGTCCTGTGAGCCACCTTCCGAGACAAAAGGGCAGGAGAATGCGAGAGGTCGCCGTGGGAATCTGACCGTGTGATAAGGGGAGAAGGGAAAGGTACTTCTGAACCATTAGGGGAATGGAGATGGAACAGGGGGTCACTGAATTGTCTGTGCTTCTCTTTTCTTTCAGATAACACGACGATAAAAGCTATCTCCACTCTTAAAATCATTGGGAAGAGCCTAGTCAAATAGCCCATGCATAGTGCACGAACCAGGCTCATCCCCGTGATGTGAGAGCACTGGGCAAAACCTCCAGGATCAACAGAGTGCTCTAAGGAAGAACGAGAAAGAAGCCTAAATTCTCTCTGTGACTGTATGGAAACAGTGCTTTCCAGAACTGGAGAGATCCAATCCATATCTCTCTTTTGCTACTGTTGAGGAAATGTTAGGCCTCAGAGAGTCAGCCACTTGTCCAGGGCCACAGACAGTTAGAACTCAGGTCCACTGCTTCTTCCCCCAATGCCCACTCTATCCTAGCAACCTCATCCATGGTCCACAGACAGCACCACCCATAGCACCAGCAAGTTGGTTGTAAACTAGCCTTAGACCCACCTAAACCTACTGAATCAGAGTGTATAGGACTGGGAAGCACATTAGAGTTTGAGAAGCATCACGCTACCTGGCACTGTCCCTGTGCACAGACAGGGGCAACTTCTCTGCAGGGAATCTCTGTTTCCCATGGCAACTGACCACTCCACTCCCACTGGTCCTCTCTTCTGAATAGGTCTTAGGAATGCTTTTACAGGATCACAGCTCCCTTCCTCTGAAAATAAGCAGCTCTCCTGAGTACCTGCTAATTTAAGCCACATGCCTGTACACTCCACTCTCCCCCCTTATCTTTTTTCCTTGTGTAACTAGCATTTACTTCTCTGATGATAGGCACCGTCCACCACTTTGTTTCATCTCCTGTTTTTAATCCATTGCAACTCACTACCCTGAGAAGAAACAGGCCCATGCTCCATCGCCAAGCCCATGCAAGCTTTCCTTTAGGTTCTTAAATGTGCATTGGGAGCCTCACTCCCAATGAAGAAAACACTAAACATCCCTTTAGCAGTGGCCTAGCTTTTGGTCCCAAGCCTCCACCGCTTGAAGGGAAGGAAATGTTTCTATGTCCAAAATTCTTTAAATAGGTACTTCTAGGGACATTCAATCATTACGTAAGAGACTGGTCAGCTCTCAATTCCCTCAGCTCATTTGCTATGATCATGGAGCAAGAAGGGATTCGGTCCAATTCCTGCAGCATGTCACAGATGAGGAGAGCGGTCCCTTTGTGGACAGGGATCTGCAGTGGTCCCTTTGTGGACAGGGCCAACTTCCATAGGCCCCACACCCGGGAGCATAACATGATGTAACTATCCAACCTGCATGAGTCCTTTAAGAGAAATGGCCTGTTTCCACGTGACAAAAAACATGCAACAGCAAAGAGGCCCCCTAACCCTGGCAGGGGAAACTTCACAGCCTTGGTCCTAAGACACTTACTGACTCCTCATCTTTTGACCTCTAACCTTGATTTCGTCCTTGGCTTTGACCTCCCTCCCTTTCTCCCTTGGATGAGAAGTGTAACAGCAACTGCCAGGCTTGAAGGCCACTCAGTCTTCATTCTGGCTCTGCTATCTTTGGCTGCCCTGCAACAACCCCCTGCCGAGTCCAGCCCAGATCTTGAGACACAGGTAAGGAGGACATGCTACCTCTCTAGGTGCATACTGGCCCTAGAACGCAGCTGTATTTATAAGATCTTGCATTTCTATAGGATGCTGACAGTTGGTGGAAGAAATAAGACACATCGCTAATACATGTACTTATCAAGGCAACAGATGATAAGAGCCAGATAGTGAGCGTCTCAGACAGTAAGTGTTAGCAGAGGCTAGAGGTGAGAGGGGTCATTAAGACTGGAATCTTTGCTGATTTAATACAGAAGGTCAGATTTCAACTGGGTTTTATAGGGAGAGTAGGGTTAATATCGGAAGAAAGGTAGTGAGATGAGCTGGTTAGCCCATCCAGAAGCTTTCTACAGGAGAGCAGAAGGGCATGGAAATCATCATGCATGTCCTTCAGGGGCAGTTTCTATCAGCATCAAATACAGATAGACTTCAGTGAATGGAGAAGTCTACTTAAGAGAATGGATGCCTCTCTGAATCAGTGGTGATCTTCTTGCTGCTCCTTTGGGCCTCCTTGGCTTTAACTGGTGGAATGCATGCCCCTCCCTAACTCAGAACCTAGGCTGGCAGGCTGATGCAGAGACCCCAGTCCTTCCAGGAACCTGCAGGCACTGAGTAGGCATGTTATCTAAACACCTGGCATACCCCACATCTCAGAACACACCAGATTCCAAAGCAGTGAGAATAGCCAAACACCACATTGCACACTCTACCAGGCCTTCCACAGCCATGGTAAGGGCTGCTTGCGGCACTGTTGTGGAGTGTTTGTCTGTACCCCCAACACTGTCTATGGTAAATATTAGCTTTATACTGTGGCTTTAGTTCCTATCTGTGTTGAGAATAAATATAACACATTCCCATGACTACAAGCAAAGGCAGCTGGCTATGAAGGAAGAGGTAACTTCTAGATCTAAAGGAAACCAAGAAGCTTTGGATGCACTTAGCAGTGATGCCTCCCATGTGCACAGGTGTCTACTATACTTTTTGTTCAGGTCCTTGTTACACTGCTTTGAAGAAGGAGGAACAGGCACTGTCATCTGCGTGTATAGTGTTGCAGCTCAAGGCTCAGAGAAGCCAAGTGATTTGCCTAATTCCACGCAGTCACTAGTGGCAGTACCAAGCCTAGAATCCACCATTTTTCACATCTCAGACTGTGTACTCAGCCCCAGGCTGTGTTAGGAACCTGCTGGGTGGGGGGAGAGGGAGGAGAACAACATGAAAAAGGGGAGTAAAAAGGGGGGAACTTCACATTTGGTAATTACCTTTTATTCCAAAGAGCGGTAATTTACATGCGAATGGATGATGTTATGAATTGTAACTTTTAAGAAAATATAGACTATATCAATAACAAAGGAAGACAAAGGATAAGGATGGGAAAATATAACATGATGGGGGAACACTTGGGAAAACTATTGAGTGATAGTATAGTCTATTTGTCTGTTATTGAAAACAACAACTATAAGAGATCAACCAAAGGACTTGTATGCATGCATATAAGCATAACCAATGAACACAAGACACTGGGGGGATAGGGTATGCCTGGGAGGGGCGGGGGGCAATGGGAAGATATATATAGATGTAATACATTAATAAAAATTTTTAAAAAGAACATAATCAGAAGTAAACAGTAAGGAATTCAATAATTTAAATCTTACGTTGCAAAATTCAGGTTCAGAAGATTATACTTTAAAAAAAAAAAAGTCCTCCATTGCTCATTTAGTTATTCTTTTTTACTTGTTTTATCTGGTTTTGTAAACTTTAACTATTTCGGTTATTTCAGACCCTGTACAAAATCAATTTTAAAATTAAAAAATTAGAAAATGATGGGGCTTATACCAGATACAGTAATACAGTAATAACAGCTGACATGCAGACAATGAAGAATAAAGCAACAAACAAGTAACAAAATAATAAAAAGCTGATAAAGAATACAACACAGAAGTACAATGCCAAAAGCCCTGTACCCAAAGTAGCAATAACTATATTCATGATTATGCCCTGAGCCTTTAAGAAAGACTAAAATTATGCTTGATATCCCATAAAATTTTGAATAAAGTGAAAAAGCATTCATTTTGGAAAGATGACTGTCAGATTAGCCATATTAAAAATAGTTTGAATGTGTAAAGGGATAAACTGGAAAATCCTACCCACAGAGTTTTTTCTCATTTTTCTTCTAAAAATGGGAATGTTTTAGAAGAACTTTTAGAGGAATGGTTGTCAAATTTTAGCATGATCAGAAACACCAGGAGGACTGATTAAGCTCAGGGGACAGATCATCTCATTTAATCTTTTTAATTTTTTAATTACAGTTTGCATCCAACCTTTCTTTGTTAGTTTCAGGTGAGCAGCATAGAGGTTAGACAATCACATACTCTACAAAATGCCCTCCCACCCGCCGATAATATATCAAGTACCCACCTGGCACCGTACATAGCTATTAGAATATCGTTGACTATATTTCATTATTGCAGAGAGTTTAACCAACTTTCCCAAGCCCACACATCAAAGCTGCTGATTCCATGGGCTGTGGTGGCACCAAGATTTGCATTTCTAACCAGTTTCCAGGAGATGCTGATGCTGTTGGCTTACAAACCACACTTTGAAAACCACTCCTTTAGAGGCTAACAAGTGAAATAACAAATGTAAGAACAAGTGAGAAGAGAAGGCCAAATTCTCTTCCATGACCTTCCAAAAAGGACCAGCACTCCCGTGGGCTCCTGTGACTCTTTACCAATAAGGGGTCAGGAGTGGAGCTGGTGTGCTGAATGTCAATCCGGTAGACGAATACAAGGCATCTCTTTCCCTTTTAACCCTTGGAACCAGGATCCTTAGAGCCACCCCAATGGGTCTTACAACCTCTTCAAGCTTCTCATCTAAGGCTCTTCCTGGGACAGAAAAAAACATGAGCAAGGTGGAGAGATATCAAGAGCCTTCCCCAGCACTGGGACATGCGGTATAATTCCTCAGGCAAGCACCGCTAGCCAATGTTGTCACAGGTGCAGCCCCGCAGGAGCCTAGCAAATCCTGAGACGTGAAATGTGTTGACACTGGTAATCTCATAAAGATGGATTTGCCATTTGCTCAAAAGCTTTCAGTAAAGATGGTTTGTCAGAGGTAAAAGCAGATGCTGGAGCATCAGAGTGCTCCTCCCAGGTCCTCTTGGGGACAGGATGTGCAGTGCGGGGGCAAGAGTCCCTGGATCACCTGCCTCACGCCTCCCTGGGGCCGTGAGCACTGGTGACAGGGCTTACTCAAGAGGAATGAAGGCAGTCCTTAAACATTCCAAATCTTGTCCCAGTGCAGAGCGTAGGCCGAGGACAGCTGGCTAAGCAAGCAGAAGTGGGTGCTGTAGGAATATTTACTGAGCACTATGGTGTGTAGACACAGTTGTATGTGCATTATCTTATTTTCAACAATCATGCACTGCCCTCGTAGGTGAAGTGGTTTGCCCCGTATCACATCCTAATGATGTTGATGGAAACTCTTATAGCACTTGCCCACAGTGTGGCCCTCACAGCGCCCCTCCCTCCTCTCTGTCTCCCTCACTGGACCCTCTCTTATCTTCAGTCTCTCATACAGGATGAACAAACCTTGTCTGTAAAAAGCCAGATGGTACATTTTGTTGGTTTGGCAGGCTATAAGTCTTTGCCATAACTACTCAAATCTGCAGTTGTAGCCTGAAAGCCGCATAGACCTTAGACAAAGGAATGCGAATGGTTCTATGCCATTTAAGCTTTATTTATGAAAAGAGGGGGGGAAATGCAGCTGCCATCAGCCAACTCCTGAGATAGACAATAGGTCTAGATCAGCCTTCCAACTGCTTCACTATCTATATATATTCAAGTCTGTCAGTCCCGTCCAGTCTAAGACCTCTTATTAACAGGTGTCTGTATGAACTCTCAAATTCTTAACTCCAACTCAGATTTCCCCCTAAAATAATACTTACACACACAACCATTTCATGTACCCAGTGGGTACCTCACAAACACTGAAACTCAACAAGTTCAAAGCTGAAGCCTTCATTTCAACCCTCCCCCAAATCTGCTTCTCTCTCAGATTTTCCCAGTAAATGACAATTCACCATTCTGATGCTCAGGCCAAAAACCTTAGTGTCAACCTTGTCCCCTCTCTCAACATGTCCTTACCTTCAAAATATACCCCAAATCAGGCATCATCTCCCACTTCTTCCACCACCAATATCATGGTCCAAGCTACCGGGATAACTCACATGGATATGACAATAGTTACCTAACCAGTCCCCCCTCCCCTTCCGCTTTCTCCAGGATTGGTCCAAAGATGGCTGAGGGTGGGTGTGAGCACTGTATAAACTCTTTGAATCACTAAAGTTGATCCCTACTCTTCATCTTTAGTTCCTCCTGCCTTAGACTCTTGATTCCAATAATTACAGGCTGTTGTTTTTCCTTGTGATTAAGCCCCTATCCCAGTGGTCTGCAAACTCATTAGTCAACAGAGCAGCAAACCTCAGCTTGTGAGCCGCATGTGGCTCGCGAGCTGCAGTTTGCCGACCACTGACCTAAGGTAACCAAGGTTCCAGCAAGCTATCATGTGGGGTGCAGGATCTAGCCAAGTGTAAATTTTCACAGAGTACACATGTGCATAATGAAATCATTGCAATATCACAGAACAGATGAAGAAGTTTCAACAAAAGTGTCCCTGTCTCCAGAGAATGAAATATATGCGCAAGCAGGGAAAAAACTAAAATATATCTGAGAGTAAATAAAGTTTTATTTTTATGAATCGGAGAGGAGAAATTAAGCAAGACCAGCTAGACCAGCGGTTCTCAACCTGTGGGTCGCGACCCCTTTGGGGGTCGAATGACCCTTTCACAGGGGTCGCCTAAGACAGTCAGAAAATGCAGATATTTACATCACAATGCATAACAGTAGCAAAATTTCATGGTTGGGGGTCACCACACATGAGGAACTGTATGCAAGGGCCACTGCCTTAGGAAGGTTGAGAACCACTGAGCTAGACCAAGTTAGTATTAGATCAATAGTTTATGCCATATAGTAAGTTGGCAATCTTGGTCAAATAGTTCTCTACACCTCCCTTTCTTTCATTATAAAAATAAGTAAAATGCTTAATCCAGACAACCAAAAAAAAAATTTATATATGATGCCTATTTTAATAGAGCACCTCACATAGATGTTTTATAAATATCAGCTGCTATTGTTGTGTTTGTGGAGGAGTATATGATAGGTGGTGTTATGATAAGAGATGGAAGATAAGCAGAATTTTATCCCTTTACAAAGACTAAGAATGTGAGCACTCCAATATACACGTCAGATAACTCTAACACAAGAGGAATGAGACAGCCCTTGGGGACCCTCAGCCCTGGCCTGGCCCCAAGGCAGGGCAGCTGTGATTTCCTGTACAGTGAACAAACCTGCCAATGTGAGTCATGTACACAGAGGGCGGGATTCAGGGAAGGACTGGAGCAGGAAGAACTGGGGCAGGAGGAAAATCACTTCCACAGACATTTCCCATAGTCGTACTTCCAATGGATCTGCGCTGGTTGCAAAGGGCAGCCCCGTGGGGAATATATCCTGACCTGCTCCAAAGTCAAAGCTGGTGCCCTGTGAGCAGAACACTGAACTGGATACCAGTGAGGGAGAGAGGAAAGGGAAGGACACACGTGGTAGTTCTTCCATGAAAAGGAGCTCAGGATTGAGTTGAAGATAGAGCAGCCACTGAACGATGTTTCCCAGAGGAGGAGTGAAAGCACAGCTACAAATGAGCATGGCGCCAACTGAGGATGAGTGCTGAGCAGCAGTGGGAGAGGGGTGATTTGAGGCGAGTCATGACAAACGGTGCTCGAAGAGATTGGCAGCCCCTGAATTCAGGCTGCTCACAGCAGTTGGGGTGGGCAAGCTGGCATGGGTACATTTTAGCAGCTGCCAAGGTGTCCCCACCTCCCTTCAAGACTCATCTTGGTCTCCAGTGGTACCAACATCTGCCTTGCTCCTTCTGAGACAGTAACAATCCCAAAATTAGAGGAAAATATGAAAGACTCTCATATGTGACTCGGCTTCCAGTTCAACATAGGTATAGCAGCAAATAAATTCAACAGCAACAATCAGCACTCCAATACCATGTATGATATACCAGGTCTGCTTTTCAATGTCTTCTTAGTATTGATTAATATTTATCATTTAATACTCCCAACTAGCCTATGAGATAGATACTGTTATTCACTGTAAGTTTTCAGAAGAGGAAATGGGCATAGAGCATTGAAGTTAGAAGCCGGGATGACTTTAAAGAACATTGTGACTAATGTGCACTGCTGTCAATCACAATCCCCTCCCATACCCATGCCAGTCACTTTCCAGCCAGAGTTGCAGGTGAAGGTACAAACTGTTGCTTATATATTTGATAACTGATCAATTCAGTTGAGCTTTCATGCCCCTACCTTTGCCTCAGGAGCACTCTCTTCTAGAGAATTCAGCTAATGGACCACCACACTGTGGGGCCACCATGTTGGCTTTGAGCAGAGTGAGTGGCTTTCTCCTCATAACGCCATGTGCTTCCAGCTAATCTCCTGCCCTCTGGCTCTATCACTTCCTCTTTTACTCCACCTCCCACCACCCTCAAGCCTCCCAGTGTATTAATCTCACATTGAGGTGGCCATGTGCATCTCACTGTGGTCTTCAACAGTCACTGGCAGATGTCTGAGTTTGGACACGGATTGGAAAGGGGGCTAATGAGCTAGTGAGTATCATAGCTAGAAAAGTAAAGTAGAGAAGGCTGAGAGAGAGAGAGAGAGAGAGAGAGATTATCATACTCTGAGGTAAGTCATGCTAGTAGAGGGAGCTCCGCTGTACACATGCTACATATTAACTCTGCCACCTCCACCAACAGTAGGGCAATTGTTAGTTCTCATTATTCTCAGTATCTGAGAAGGTTTTAGAGCCATAAAAGAGCCAAGAATTCAGTCTTGCTTTTTATACAATATTGTTCCAAGGGCATAGCTATTAATATGGGTCTGTGTGTGGATAAAGACATGGATGTAGCTAAAAATTTGCCTGGAGAAAGGCTGGAAGGAATTAGCCTCTGTTTATTTTTTAAATATATTTTTATGTAGAGGAATTATGGGTGAATTAAAAACACACGTGAGACTGTGAGACTGTTAGCTACTAGTGACAATTGTATTGTGCTTGAATCTTGATATAAACAAGCATGAACTGCCAGAGTCCATCTAGGCAGAGAATACCTAGACCCTCACTGATGTGTGTCTACACTCTATGAAAGACTGGCCATTCCCCTGCACATGCAAAAGTTCAGATTCTGTGGCAGTCTTTCTCTGAAAGCCAACTGGCCTGAAGGAGAACAAGCCCCGTGGAATACTGGGAAAGAGAATCTATAGGTGCTTATTTTTAGGGACTTGGATTCCTCCTGCTTTCTTGGGAATCGGGCCCCAGTCTCTTTGTCTTCATTGGCTACTGTCCATTTCTGAGTCCTTGTCTCCTCCGTGATCTAAAAAAGCTTACAGAAAGCTCTAAGTGGGTAAAAAGTACGAATTTAGCAACAGCAACATGTTTCCAAGCTTCCAAATGCCTCAATTTAGCATCTGACTATGGCTGAGAAGCAGACACAAATGTTACACTGGTGTCCTCCATGTCAAGGGCTCTTCAAAGAATGCTTTTCTCTTCCTCATCACCGCGGTAATAACTGAGCCAATACTTATTCTCTAAAAAAATAAAATAAAATAAAATAAAAGTTTCTTCTTCGTCTTGACTAGGCTAGACCCTGAGCTTAGAAGAAAGGGAAACAAGACAAAGGGCAAACAAAATAAATCAAAGGCTCATTTACAAGCAGACCAACCCATCATCTCCATGGACAGAGACGTGTGCCCTGGTCTCCCAATCAACCCCCACTTTTTCAGACTCGCTCCAGCTCAGGTGAGCTCCAGGGAGAAACACTCCATCACAGTGGCCCACCCTCCGCTGTCTCCCAGCAAAAAATTTAATCAGTCTAACCAATTTAGATGTTCCTATGAAGCTTATCTGATTCTCTTCTAAATCTGCAGAGCTTTCCATTGTATATACGAAATAATTAATGTAATTACACAGAATCCATATGACATCTGTAATAAATTATGTGCCCAAAGCTCAGGATGCATCCTCGTGGGAGTCCCGACGTGATTTAACAGATAAAAAAATCCACTAGTTACCTGAATCATTTGTCACATTTTGAGGCCACGATAATTTATGCCCCAAACTTTGTATGTTTGTGCACACTATATTCACAATGCTGGCGGAGGTGACTCAATCTTTTTTTAAGAAGATTTTTAATTGCCCCGTTAATCGACAAAAAGCAAAGCACGCCTGCAAAGCCAAACCTCCACTGCTGTTTGGAAACAAACAATTGAACACAAGGCCGCTGGGCCCCAGAGGTTGTGTGTGGCGTGGTCTCACAGGAGCCATCAACCGGCATCAGCAGAACCGGGCTGCAGTCAGAGTTTTATTACTCATCTGTGGGTTAGGAGGCAAGTCATTTAACTCCTCTGACTCCTTCGTTTTTTTGTACACAGTGTCAACGTGTGTTTTTAATTCACCCATCATTCCTCTACATAAAAATATATTTAAAAAATAAACAGAGGCTAATTCCTTCTAGCCTTTCTCCAGGCAAATTTGTAGCTACATCCATGTCTTTATCCACACACAGACCCATATTAATAGCTATGCCTTTGGAACAATATTGTATAAAAAGCAAGCCCAAATTCTTGGCTCTTTTATGGTTCTAAAACCTTCTCAGACACTGAGAATAATGAGAACTAACAATTGCCCTACTGTTGGTGGAGGTGGCAGAGTTAATATGTAGCAAACATGAGCTGACTCAACGTTAGGGAAGGGGTTTTTATGGATCACTGAATATTCCAGGCAGCTGAAAACTGGTCCACACAGAGGCCAGGTGAGTAGTCAGAAGGAACCAGATGAAGAGGATGAGCACACCAGAAATGAGGGCAGCTTTGGGGGTCACTCTGCAGGGAAAGAATCACACAAGGAGAAAACATGCAGCCTAGAGGGACAGGTAGAGTCACCAGTTAAAACAGCGAGGACAGAAAGTCATAAATCACCCCAAGAACCAGCAAGAATAAAGTGAACTGGAAACTAGGAAGTCTCTTATACCATCAGTAGGGTTGATTCAAGCATCCTCCAGAGTAATTTGGAAACAGTTATCATAAGCCCTAAAAATAAGGATGAATGCTTTTGACCCAGAAGGGAAGAATGCAAATTGTGTCTTACCCTTCTTGACATGGCTTTTCCACCAACCCTCCAATTGTGAGTAGCTCAGAACGCCCTGACCCTTGACACTGGGCTCAGTCATATGGTTAGTAAAAGTGATACAAGCAGGAACTTGAAAAGCATGAGTAGGAATGAGTTTGTCATGTCTTTGCCAATGACATGAGAATATGCGTGACATTCCTCTAGGTACCCCACACCCAGCCAGCCTAGATCAGCCAATAGCCAGCCAATCAGGCATGAAAGCAGGTCCATCTAAGACCAGCTGAGACAGCAGGCAGACTCCCAGTTGGCCCCATTCATGTAAACAATAATGCTTATTTTTTATGCCATAGAGGTTGTTTATTTTGCAGTACTTTGGGGGCAATAGATCACTAATACTCCCATCAGTTCCACATCTAAAAATCTGTCCGTAATGAAGCATCATAGATATGCACAAAGATTGGACTACATGTATGCTTATCCCAACATCGCTTATCATCTCAAAAATAAACTTACATGACAGTAAGAGAGGATTAATTATTTCATTTTCCATCTGTATAAGGAAGTGCCACTCATCCATTGTATGTCGCAGACAAGCATTTACAAAGATTAAAATTAATATCTATTAAATTGCTCATTAAGTGATATACAGAATGATTTCATATTGGCAGATGTATATAACTAGAACAAAAAGAGACTCAGCCAGGAATGGACTGTTGAACGTCAAAGGGAAGGTTGGGAGGCTGAATATGTAGGAAGAAATCAACCAAAGAACTTGTATACACACTAGTATATGCATAACCCATGGACAAGACAATAGGTGGGTGAAGGCCTAGGGTGGGGATGGAGGTAGACCAACAGAGGGAAATGGGGGGGGGGGGAGTAGAACATATGTAAGACTTTCAACAATAAATATTTTAAACAAACAAACAAAAAACAAATAAATAAATGCTAAAGCATAAATGCCAAGATATTAGTAATTTTTTTTTAATTTTAGCTACTGTGCATTTTTGAAAGGTTGTAAAAATGGTATTACATTTTTAATCACAGCCTCTTGTCCATTGTGACTCTCGGGAATTCTAGGAACTCATCATCAACTAGTCTTGATCAGGAATTACATGCAGCCCCTTCAGCCATGAAGCCTGATATTAATGCTTATGTTCATGGAATCAAGGCAAGTTTCACTGTCAAACCTTTGAGAAGATTTTACTTGGAAGCTTTATACAAATTTAATAGCTTCCTAAACATTTTGTACTTTATTTCCCCATTATAATTATATGCTATAAGGGAAAACATGTACGGATATTTTTGCCAGTCCCCAGACAGACTTGTTTTCCTCAGATTCACCTCAATCGTTTTCTCTGGCTGATGTACTTCTTGGAGATATTTTATATTCTTGACTTTGTGCATCATGTCTATAGAAAATTTTTTTAAAATATATTTTATTGATTTTTCACAGAGAGGAAGGGAGAGAAATAGAAAGTCAGAAACACCAATGAGAGAGAGACATCGATCAGCCGCCTCCTGCACACCCCCTACTGGGGATGTGCCCACAACCAATGTACTGCCCTTGACCGGAATCAAACCTGGGACCTTTTAGTCCGAAGGCCGATGCTCTATCCACTGAGCCAAACCGGTTTTGGCTATAGAAATATTTTTATAGGACTGTTGAAAATGAAGAAAGAAAGCTCTCAGAAGTCAAAGCCCCTGGTGCTGTCCATCTAAACACAGGGGAAGAACGGGGATGGGTAAATGCAATCGGGAGCCATGCCACAGATACTCGGGGCAAAAGAGACAGATGCTGGCAGAAAAGGTCTGATCCAGGCGCGAGCTGCTCTTTCACCTGACTCTCCGTTCCCTCCTGTTTAATTTGGGAATGGGGAGGAAAAGGACAGCTGCATTATTAATGCATTAATTATGATAATATTCTGTGCACGACTAATACATGTCAAACCATCCTCATGCCAAATTGAAAACTGACATTTTCGCTTCATGAATATTGCTCCGTCGGTGACATTTATTGTACGTTCCCAATCTTGCAACAGTGAATGTCAGGTCAACTATCAAGCGCTTGCTTTCCTTTCACTTTACTTCCGATTTTAAAGCAGGAGGCTGTCACTGTTAATTGGGATGCAAAGTCAGGTTGCACTTGGAGAATCGGAGGCCCAGTGCTTCTTGTACATCTTGCTTTGGTCCCTGGAAAACTTTGCTGCAGCAGTGCTGCCTGTTTATACTTGTTTTCGTCTTCGTCCTACTTAAACCTGAAATTACCACCATGCCCCAGTCTTCCCTGTTTCTATTTTTTTTGTTTCTTTTTTCTTCAGAGCACTGGGGCTTAATCACAAGGAACAACAGCAGCCTGTAATTATTAGAATCGAGAGTCTAGGTCAGCCATCGTCAAACTCAGTCAACAAGAGTGGCAAACCGCAGCTCATGAGCCGCAGTTTGCTGACCACTGACCTAGAATATAGTGTATTTATTTTATTATGTTGCTTGTCTAGGATTCTCCAATAGAGTATCAGTTCTCCAAGGGAAGGAATTTTTTTATCCTATGCAATATTCCCAGAACCTAGAATAATCTGAGCACATAATAGGTGTTCAATAAATATCTGTTGAGTGAATGAAAAAAAAAATGAGCCACTTTGCATAAATAAACTTCTTGGAATCCCCAGAGGTGCTGTGTTCTAGCCAAAACTTTTATCCCCTTTAAACCATGTGATTTTCTGAATCCTGAGTTATTAGTGACCTACAAAATGGACTTTAAAAAAAAGTTGCATCTTTCTGGTACTCATTTTTAATCTCCCATTTCATGTTCACCCCTAAAAACCCTCAACTGCATGCCCCCACCCCTGCTATGTGTATTACTGTCCCAGAATCACTCACCGATCACCAATTCTCAACTGCCCAGTTTCTATCTCCACGTTCCTCAAGCAACCAATAAGCATTTATTAATAACTTATTCTGTGTTCATCACTGGACCAGGGAGAAACAAAGAAGAAAAAGCATGGTCTCTGAAGGCAAAAACGTAAAAAATAGTTGGGAGAAAACTCTGGCTGTGAGGTCATGTAGAATCTCCGCTGTAATTTCAAACTTGCTATGCCCCAAACTGAACTTTTATTATATATCTGTCAAGCCTTCTTGTCTTTTCCTATAAAAATGTAATGTGGTCAATATCATTTATTAATAAGAGCATGAGTCATTATTACTTAGTAAATAACATTGATCAATGATCACATTGAATATAATCATAGCAATCATCCAAAAGATAAATCATGACTTTTTACCAATAAGAAAATCAAGCAAGAAGGAAATGAAGAGTGTTTTGTATGTTTAAAAAATAATGTGTTTGCACATGTGTATATAAGTTCAAATCAATAAATTGGTATTCAGTAAATAAATAAAATAATGGTGAACTGCATAAGATACTCATGAAAAAGTTACTAACTACATAAAGTTGAAGGAATTTAGGAGCAATAAGGAAGGCAGACGACACAGGTTGGGCCAATGGATGCCTATCCCATGCCAGACAGTCCAGGAAACACATAGACAAGGACATTCCCTTTCTGTCCCTCCCCTGCCCCCAATAGAGATGGGAAGTCACATGACACCATTTCAACTGTTTCAAGAAATAGCATTCTTCTTCTCAAAAAGATATCAAAAAGAAAAAGATATCATATTTTTAAAATAAATCCACATTCAGTTAATGTAAAGAAATGTCCTTTATACTGAAAGGATGTATTTCTTTTATAAGACAGTTGCAATAGCAGTGGATGAAACATTTTTTAAAAAACTAGAGGTCCTGTACACAAAATTAATGCACGGATAGAGTCCCTAGGCCTGGTCTGTGATCAGGGTGGATCAGGTTCCCCACCGCCCTGCCTGCCTCCCTCCTCCCTCCCTCATCTGCCACCATCCACCACCAGCTCCCAGTCCCAGCATGGAGCCTGGCCAATTGGGTGACCATTACCTGTTGATCAAGGAGGAGGGACCCAAGAGTTTGGCTGGCCAGGAGGAAGGACCCAGGAGGTTGGCTTCCAGCTCCAAGAAGGGAGCTGGCTCTCAGTCCCGCTGGGAAAGGGGCCGTGTCCACTACCACCAACCCCAAGTTCCCTGTCCCATCTCAGGAGCCCAGCCCCAATCAGACAATCAAGGCCTGCTGCTGGACTGCATCAGTGATTAGGGCCTGGGGATTAAGGGAAGCTCCTGCATTGAGCATCTGCCCCCTGGTGATCAGTGCACATCATAGTACTGATCATTCTGGTCATTCTGTCATAAAGGTCACTTAGGCTTTTATATATTTAGATGATCCTTAGTTGACAATGTCATATTGGTCACCATGATTAATTCTAAATTATTATCTTGAAACTCAAAAGTTAGATAATCATAAAGACCCCACCTACAATGGAGCTGGGACCATAGAAAAAGGTATCTACTAATGATCTTAAGATATGGGTGTGAATGTGCCTGTAACCAAGTCCTGATATATTACATAATTAAATGGAGAGATAAGGATAACACCCAAACAGCAAACACAGAAGATTAGAAGTGTCGACAATTTAAAACAGTCATGCAAACCTCCTTAGATTGGTCTCATCCAAAAGGTTTGCTTCCAGATCCAGACTCAGGGGACAGCTGTCATGGCCTCTAAAAACTGAACACACCAGAGATTTCCCTGTGCAGCCAGCCAGGACCTTCACTTGACACATTAAAGATAAACCGGCCCTCTAGACCCAGTTACCAGTGACCATGAGATCCAGCGACTGTTCATGTGTGTGGCTCTCTGACACATGGAAGAGCAAGAAAGAGAGACAGGGAGAGGGAGCATCGCCTGGAACTGAAAAGACAGGATGAGAGAAGTGACAGGAAGAAGGGCCGTCAGGTGGCTCAACAGCATGTCATAGAAACACCAGATGTGAACTGTAATTACTTCTCTCCCCGACTCTGTTTGTGTTTTACAAACTAGTGCTGACACTTGAACAAAGAGCCTTGGAGAAGGAGGCAGGAGGTAGGTTTGTAAATAGCTGGCACTTCGGATCTATCCATAGTCCTTTCCAAAGAGCGGAGGAGACAGCGGTAGCAGCTTCCCACTAAACACACCAAAAGGAGCAAGAGAATGGGTTTGGCAGTGTGTGTGCTCATTGAGAGGAAGCAATATTTCATTGTGAATCCTCCAACTCAGTGCTGGAGGTGGTAACTCAGTGGGTTATTTGTACGTGAGAGGAAAGAAGAGAAAGTTTCTAAAAGCAGCCAAAATCCTAGACAGGATATAGCCTGCTCTACTACAGTGTACATAAGGGTTCCTTCAGGGGCCTCAAGGAAATCTTAAGACCAACATGGGCATGTATTAGTACTTTTTGGTTATGCGATTGTGTGTGTTTGTGTGAGATCCTATGGGATTTTTCCCTTTAAACCTTCACTCCTTTTCAACACCAAAATCAAAACCAATTTAATCAGTAGAATTGTAATGACTATGTCTGGTGCCAGGTGGGTACTGGAAGTGTTGGTGGAAGGACACTTTGCAAAGTGTGTGATTGTCCAACCAGTATGCTCTACACCTGAAATTAATAAAAATAAATAAGTAAATAACTCAGCATGTAAACTGTAATTCGAGCAATTAAATTTAAAAAAAAAGCAACTGCATTGCAGCCTGGCCAGTGTGGCTAAGTGATGGTGAAGCATTGACTTAGGAACTAAGAGGTCATGGCTTGATTCCTAGACAGGGCACACGCCCAAGTTATGCACTCAACCCCCAATAGGAGGCAGGCAACCATGATATTTCTCTCTCATCAAGGTTTCTAGCTCTCTATCCCTTCCTTTTCCTCTCTTTCTCTCTAAAATAAATTTTAAAATATTTTTTTAAAACTGCATTGCAGTCTAGAAGACAATGGAATTCTATATAATAAAAGCCTACTATGCAAATTTCCCGCTTGGGCGGTCCTTCGACTGAGAGTTTGACTGCTCACTACGTTGTGTGCTGACCACCGGGGGCGTCACAGAACATGGCAGGCATCAGTGATGCTGCACCGGCAGTGGAGGCACTGCTGGCCCTGATGGGCCCCAATGAGAGCAGGACTGTGGTGGGATGGTGGAGCAAGTGAGTGGGCAGAGCCAGGCCAAGGCGGGTCTGAGCAGGCATCCTACTGCCCTGCCAATCATCCAGCAGACTGCGACCAGTGGCAGCAGCAGGGGGCTGTGCTGCCCCTTAGCTCCCAGACCCTGAGGGAGCAGGATGGTTGGAGCGGGGAGGAGGAAGGCCACCCCGATCAATCGCCCTACAGGCGGGATGATGGAGCAGTTGAGGGGGTGGTGCCAGGCCAAGGCGGGGTGCCAGGTGGGGCTATGGGACTGCAAGGCTGGAGGCATTGAGCTGGGGCCTGATCTCTGCAAGGACCCCACCCGTGCACAAATTTGGGCACCAGGCCTATAGTTCTTAAATAACTATCAATGTCGAACACCTAGTAAATGTTCAATATTTATTGGGTTAAAAAGACTTGAATTGGAGGAGGCCATAACCAGGCTTTACTAGACACAGTCCTTTTCCATAACCTTTTCTCTTGTTCCCCCACTGATTTGGGGGTATATGCCTTGTCAAAAAAAATGGTTATTTATCCCCAAAAGGCAATTAACACAGCACACAAAACCTAAAATTTATTTTCGTCTTTTAAAAAGATGAAACCAGGCCTGATATCACCAATCTTTGGTCAATTTTACTTCCTAAATATTTTTTCTTTCTCCTCTCATCTGCATCCTCACTTCCTAAGATTGATTTCTCATCCACCTCATTACCTGGAGTCAGTTATCCTCCAATCCTTGCTCCAGACAGTGTGGTCAGTTTGTGTGTGTGTGTGTGTGTGTGTGTGTGTGTTTAATACTCTGTGATGTGTTACTTCAGGTTTCTAAATCCACCATTGGCTCAGCCTCATCTGCTAGTGAAGTGAGAAAGAATTTGATGAAAAAGCTTGAGAACCATAAGTGGGGGAGGAGAAAAAAATTCTAGGAGGCTGCCACAACAACTAGGATGACATCCCAGGAGCAGCCTGCTGGCATCCTCTGCTGTAGGCACTGCCACTCCTGGGTCCCAGATGGGCTACTGTCCCACTTCTGCCATCATCAAAGTCCTGTCCATGATTCTCTGAGGCTGGGGAAAATGAAACTGGACTATTGGGCTTCAGCAATAGAATGAGGGTTCTGTCTCTCTTTCAGACTCATACTGGTGAACTCCTCCAATGCAGGAAGGAAACTCAACTTCTAGGCAGCTTCAACAAAGTCAAATGCAATCAATCATTTCCTCAAAAGTATAAGGCACCCTTTGTATGCCTGTTTCTCTCTCAGAACATAATAAGCACAGCAAGGGTCCAGTCCCACTCAGCCCTGCTTCTTGGTCCTCAACACAGAACTTTACCAGACACAGAAGAATGAAGACCCCTTTTTATTGTAAAATATATTTTATTGATTTTTTTACAGAGAGGAAGGGGGAGGGATAGAGAGTTAGAAACATCGATGAGAGAGAAAAATCGATCAGCTGCCTCCTGCACACCTACTACTGGGGATGTATCCGCAACCAGGATACATGCCCTTGACTGAAATCGAACCTAGGACCTTTCAGTCCTCAGGTCAACATTCTATCCACTGAGCTAAACCGGTTAGGATTTTAGAACACAAAATACTGGCCAAATGCTGCTGGAGAAATGCTTGGCTACCCAAAGTTACATGATGGGCTTACATTTAGTACTAAAAATTAGAATAAGACTTAACCTTCAGAATTCCCTGTATTTCTTATATGAGCTTCAAGCTAAGTCCTAAGAAACCCTATCGCTTAAAAATGAAACATAAATGGATAAAATGGCTCTAAAAATATAATTCCACTATAAACAGCATCTTCAATGTGCCAGGTAGTCTATATATAATAGGCATCTCATTGAAGTTCATAAACACTGTTATAGACTGAATATTTCTATCCTTACCCCCCTACAAATTTGTATGTTGAAAGCTCAACCCCCTATGTGATAGTAGTAGGAGGTGGAGCCTCTGGGAGGCAATTAGGTCATGAGAATAAGGCCTCATGAATGGGACCCTTAA